>JAODAI010490832.1:0-10115 GCA_027575025.1 Scotoplanes globosa
ATTGGCCAAAGCTCTCCACCTCCCCCTATCCAAAGCCATGATCCTCCGATCACCATCCCCACCCGCCCTCCTAAAATCCCTCTCAACATAGTCCTTCCAACTCCACAGAGGCCTCTCCTACCCCTTCTACTAGCTTCTATGTGCGACATCACCATTTTGGTCAGTCGCACTCCATCCATACGTTCTACATGCCCTGCCCACCTCATTCATCCCCTTACCAACCTCTCTCTGTAAGACAACTAGTCATCCCAATCCCCCCCCCCGTATATCAGCTAACTTTCTCCTATCTACCCGCTTAACGCCCACGATCCTTCTCATCCAACAATAATTTTCACATGCTTAAAGGCGCTGCTGCTGAACTCCAGACAGAGCCATGGTCTCAGCCCATAAATACATGCTGAAATAACACAAGTACCCAAAACATTGCCTTTTAATATCTTTGACATGTGCCTATTTCTGACATGACCTCCTCTACGTTTCTCCAGACCAGAAATCCGACTGGATCCTTTTTTCAAACCTTCCCATCAGACTGCACATCTCCAGATATCATTCCCCCAGATAAGTAAAACTATCCCTCTGCTTAATACCTCGGCGTGCTAGATCTATAATAACATCAACTCTGTTATAATATACATAGTAATATAGCTACAATCTTCGACAAAATTGTTGGGACACTTACAACTATTTGAAAAAAATAAAAATAAAAAAAACATATTTTTGCCAATACCTTTGCCAATCAATGCAATCTTATGATTTTATCACTATTTTGAAAGTAATTGTGTCTTCTTCTGAAAAATATTGAAAAAATATGCAAATCGTGTTATTAGACTGATCACGTGTCATTACGACATGATAACATGCAAATATGGTATTTTTAGACATTACAAATGTTAAGTCATGTGACATATTTGGGCATGTGACACTACATTATTTTAATGTGTATATGTGTACATATACAGTAGCTACATATGGTGGTAAGTTTTGCCCCGTACCCCCTACTCAATGTTGACAATATGACCAATACAGCACATACATAATTCAATATTGAGCCGGGGAGCGGGGCTTGTCCCACATAATTTTGTCGAGGATTGTAGCTGTGAGCCTGTATAATATATATATCTGACTTACAGACAGCAAAGTGTATTGTTGATGCAGTTGTTGTATTCAAGTAGACGGAGACCAGCTCTCGTTTGCCCGTAGGTTCACAGAAGACCAAAGAATTGCCATACAGCACCGTGCCACAAGAATTACTGATGGTAGATCCATAAAACTCAGACCTACAAGACAGTTAATGAGAAGGATGATTAGTAAGTACTAAGATTAACAGTCCTTTGCTTTATTATTAAATTGGTACACATTTTTCAGATTAAATACTGGTTCATATATATCCCAAGTTATGATATTCTAGGAAACCTAAAGCACAATCAACATGTAAATTGTACAAAATTTGTTCAGTTTGGGTTGTAATATGATGTCAAACGTTAATAATTGTGCTATGTTATGGAAAACAAGATACTATTCATTGTTCATAATTTCTCAGCATCTATATTTTAATCAACATAGAGCTGTCTCAACATAGAGCTGTCTAAACATAGAGCTGTCATAACACAGAGCTGTCAGAACATCAGAACATACAGCTGTCAGAGCATAGAGTTGTCAGAACATAGAGCTGTCTGAACATAGAGCTGTCTCAACATAGAGCTGTCTGAACATAGAGCTGTCTGAACATAGAGCTGTATGAACATAGAGCTGTCTCAACATAGAGCTGTCTGAACATACAACTGTCTGAACATAGAGCTGTCTGAACATACAACTGTCTGAACACATAGAGCTGTCTGAACATAAAGTTGTCAGAACATAGAGCTGTGTGAACATAGAACTGTATGAACATAGAGCTTTCTGTCTGAACATAGAGCTGTCTCAACATAGAGCTGTCTCAACATAAATATGTCAGAACATAGAGCTGTCAGAACATAGAGCTGTCTGAACATAGAGCTGTCTGAACATAGAGCTGTCTGAACATAGATCTGTCTGAACACAGAGCTGTCTGAACATAGAGCTGTCTGAACATAGAGCTGTTTGAACATAGAGCTGTCTCAACATAGAGCTGTCTCAACATAGAGCTGTCTGAACATACAGCTGTCGGAACATAGAGCTGTCTGAACATAGAGCTGTCATAACATAGAGCTGTCAGAACATAGAGCTGTCTGAACATAGAATTGTCTCGGCATAGAGCTGTCTGAACATAGAGCTTTCTGAACATAGAGCTATCTGAACATAGAGCTGTCTGAACATAGAGCTGTCTCAACATAGAGCTATCTCAACATGTATGAACATAAAGCTGTCTGAACATAGAGCTGTCTGAACATAGAGCTGTCTGAACATAGAGCTGTCCGAACATAGAGCTACTTCAACATAGAGCTTTTGGAACATAGAGCTGTCAGAAAATAGAGCTATCAGAACATAGAGCTGTCAAGAACATAGAGCTGTCGGTAAACATAGCTTTCAGACCATAGAGCTGTCAGAACATAGAGCTGTCGGTAAACAGAGCTATCAGAACATAGAGCTGTCGGTAAACAGAGCTATCAGAACATAGAGCTGTCGGTAAACAGAGCTATCAGAATATAGAGCTGTCGGTAAACAGAGCTATCAGAACATAGAGCTGTCGGTAAACAGAGCTATCAGAACATAGAGCTGTCTGAACATAAAGCTATCAGAACATAGAGCTATCAGAACATAGAGCTGTTTAGAGCTGTCAGAACATAGAGCTGTCAGAACATAGAGCTGACAGAACATAGAGCTATCAGAACATAGAGCTGGTGGAACATAGAGCTGTTGGTAAACATAGCTATCAGAACATAGAGCTGGCAGAACATAGAGCTGTTAATGCGCATACCTCATAGAGCTGTCGGTATATTCTGTCGATACACAGAGCTATCGCAATATAACAGACTTGTGTCAGTAACAGCTCTAAAGCAAGACTACTGATAATGTACTAGACATGTAATTGTTAATGAGGTACTTTATACATGAATAATTGGTAATAACATGCTCCATTAACACCATGATTATATCCTATAATAACATTAGACAAAGTATAGATAATATCATGTAATGACGTAAAATAATACTCTTGACGTACAATAACAGCAGGTGAAGTACCTAGATCCTGTATTGTAGAAATAACACAAGTTTTGATAATAAAGAGACCATTGTTTATTGTAGGTTTAGTCAAATTATTAAATAGGCATATTCAATATATTGCAAATTAAGTACTGAGCTATAAATGTCTAAGTCAGATATGAAGACCTATATTAATATAATACCACATTATCAGGGGAAAATGAAAATAGATGCATAGTTGAAGTACACATGTACGGGCTCGCACCGACACAGTTCAAAACACACTTTAACCTCCTTATAAAGGTCCATTTAAAGTTCTTCGTCTTGAAGCATTTTTTTTATTTTAGTCGTTAATTGTAAAATGACAGACCGTTCGTTTTGACAGGCTAAAAGTCGCTTATATGGACAATCACGTTTTACCCAGAAACTACCATCTACAGCTTCAGTTTTACCTTTAAATACACGTAAGCCAGCATTGAAGCTGTGTTTAGTTTTACCTTTAAATACACGTAAGCCAGCATTGAAGCTGTGTTTAGTTTTTCCTTCAGCCACACTTACTACTTGCCAAACTCATTCGGGTAGACATGTGAAATGGCCAAGCAGTTGATTCAGTAGGCCTATATGTACATTTAAATACATATCACATACCTGTATATATTAACTGTATTACCTGATTTATACTGATCACATCGTTTACTACTTGTGATCCCGGGGGGACTAATGCAGAGAACTACTTTATATAGTAAGTTGTCTTAAGACATATTAAAGACAATATAGTAAACCAACAGCTCAATATAGATTTTTTATAATTGTTTTAATATTGAGCAGGGTTTTTATACAAAACATTAAATTAATGCAACATATGTACTGAAAAACATTAAACTTACCAAATGTTGCTGTCCAAAGAATCAGAGGCATCAAAATTGTCTCTCAGAATAATTCCATCGCCGTGGACCGTAGCTAGGTAGCACAAAACAGAAACAAAAATTACTCCTCTTTCTTGTGACGTCCTCATTTTATTTACAATAAGTTTAAAGACACGATTGTAAATAATGATTATAGATCGTTGGACATCTGTGATTATTTTAAATAATAACGCTGATATAGATGATCAATTCTAACCACTATTATAGATAATAGTTAAGGTGGTTCCTTAACAACAATGGTAGTATCCATCAGACCGTTTATAACCAAAATCATTATGTTTAAACCCAAATTTAATAGGTGATATTTCAAACGCAACAGCCATGTAAACTATGTCAGTTTGTGAATTATCAGTCAGATGTAAGTGAATTATCACCCTGTATATGTTTATGTTGATGCCATGTTTGATTTCTATCAGATATTACTACACATAGTTGACAATCCATTATGACAGCCTATGAAGTTAAGCATACATAACAGATGAAAAATAACACCTCATATATCAATTATGTGGAGTATCCGGATTTAAAAATAACTCAGATTCATTCTATACTTGGCTCAGTGAATTGCCGTTAGCTTAGAGTGAAATGGCTCGTTTACTCGGTGAAGTTGGTACGACTTATTACTTCTAAAAGTAACACCTGTTGGTCAAGAAAGGAACATTTACATAGGTCAAGTATATCTGATCACCAACTGACCACTAAGTTATTATATAACTACCTGACACATATTATGATAAAGGTAAACTTCCTAAGGTACTATAGGTTTATTTGTTTCATACTTTCTGTAGAAATGACATAATATTGAACAGGAAACGGCATTATAGAGATCCACTATTCCTGGCAGGATATACGATTTCCCAAACAGTTTAAATCATACAGCCAGTTGCGTAATAGTTACTACACCTCCACTTAATATGCTGGAAGGTTATTGAGGTTATACTGTTACTGCCGATACAGGTATAGGTCCAGTCTATTATTAACTGAGTAGACCTATCTAGTAGGAATGAAGGAATTAACAGGTTTGTTGGTCCTTTTCAAGCTAGTAGGAAGACAATATAGTTTTGCTTATAAATAATACCACTGCTACATACATATAGGGATGACCTTGAATAGTCATCAAGCACTGACATAGCTGCCACTATGCCCAATTTAATATAACCTCTATATTTTATTATAAAGCAGACATGACACAATTAAGTCCAATGCATTCATAACTTTACACTAACAAAACATAAATGCTGATAAATAAGAAAAATGTATTTTGTAAACCACATGTAAACCGTAAATAATAATAAAAAACATCTGGAAAGACCAACCATCATTTGATCCTGGGACCTATTAGATCAATTTTTAATTCTTTGTAAGGGCATACATGATCTAATTTCTTCTTTATGTCTATGATCACCTGACTGGCTCACTGGAGAAATTGAGAGCCAGATAATTGAAAAAGTTATAGGAAAAATAAATCATTTTTTATTAAAAATCTTCCCATAAGTTTGTCCAAATTTTCTTCTCGATTTATATTTTTATATGTTTCCCAGAATTAATTTTTCAAATATTTTTTAGACACAGTTTTAGGCATAACATATACAAAGAACAACAATATTTTTCTCATATTTTTGCTCAAATTAATCACATACAAAATAGCGTTTAGGTCAGAAATTCTGTGACAAATAATATTGAATTATTTGCCATGCTCCATATTTGCTAATCTGATTGATGATCAAGCGAGTTATCATTATCTCTATACATATGGAGATATTGTGATACATCACAGTTTCAATTTCAGCGCTTTCATTTCTGGATCATTCCGTTAAAAATGTTGGCTATCCCAATATTTTCTAGTTTTCTCACAAAAGTTATCCATTTTGCGTCTAAAATCAGCCAGCATATATACAATATTTAAGTCAAAAACAGGACGGTTACTACGGGATTTGCACAATGTTTCTACTATTTTGACCAGTGCCTGTTCTGTTTGAGAAATTATATATATTCATCCGAATACTAGCCTTGTCTGTGCTATCCGCACGGTAGCTGCCACACATATTTAGCATATGCAACTCCAATTTCCATTTCCAAATTATATTTCAACAACATCAAAACATCAGTACATTTATATGATCAAAATGTGAAGATAATTATAAGATACAAGGAAGAGGATTAAAGGAACTCCGACTCGCCGTTGTGCACGTTTTGTGTGTGACTGTTCAGTCTAATTAACTAGTGGCCGTGCCGATAGTGCCGATGTTTGGGTGAATGGGGTGGACAATTTATAACTTCCTATTTAGCATACAGTTATTGCACAATGTATTGCCATTGGCATTTATAATAACGGAAGGTGGTCAAGCGGTCTTTGCATAAGCCTTGTAATGTTGCTGTCGTGAGTTGGAGTCCCATTGCAACGTATATTTTTATTTTTATAACATTCAATTATAATAGGTAGCGTGTATTGAGATTCTACAGCGTGGCTGCTCTAGTTTTTGTTTTGTACGATCCAACCTTGAGTTGTCTTGAGGGTCATTCCGTGTCAACTCAACCAGTGGTCCTGGTCCGGCAGTTCACGTCTTAGATTTTCCTTAAACGTTGTCATCATGATCTAATATGTCTAAAATGAACACACTAAAAATTTGCGTAATATGTCATTTCTTTTTCGAGATATAGCATTATCAAAATCGGTAGACACCTGCTTTTTCACACACAAAAGGTGCGAAAAGTGATTTTTGTTATATTTATTAACTTTGATATCATAATTCTGTTTTCGTACAAGGTAGAGAGCTCAGTTTTAGTATCACAGTTTACTTTTTGCAAAATTTCATGAATCTGCATTCCAATTTATTGTGTCTCCTTTATTTTTCTCGTTATCACCCCCCAAAGTAGGCACTTTATAAAGCAAAAATAGGATTTTTGTGATTTTCGGAGTGACCCCATGCCGACATGAAGGGTCACATGAAACCCATAGTCCATAGAGAGTATATATTGGTACATGGCTATACATATAGGCAAGTTCAAGCTTACCATTGCTTTAATTATTAAATAACAAAGTCAAAGCTCAAAGTCGGCTCTAACCACAAATTGAATTCAAAATCGCATTGAATTCAAAACTTTGGTTGTTACCTACAAAGTGTTAAATGGTCTTGCCCCACGCTATCTATTTTGCAAAAATCAATCCATATTCGTCGACACGTTCCCTCCATTCATCCACCAAGCATTATCTCACCATACCAAAATGGAATGAATGAATAGGTTTCCTGGCCCTTTTCAACGCATTGGTTATATGAGCCACCCAAAGACTTTGATATACCAGTTAGAGCCATTGGAATATAATCATCATCACTCCGGATTTGAACCCCCAAACTTGCGATCATAAGTCCAACGCTCTATCAACTGAGCTAACCGGTCAGACAGAGGCTGTCTACATGTGGTCAAATTTCCTTCTCAGTCTCAGCTCTTGACCTATGGAACAATCTTCCCTAAAACATTACGGTTGCTCCGACTATCAACACATTTAAAAGAAGGTTGAAGTCGCATCTATTTTCAAGAGCCTTTTGCTGTTTAACTTTCAGTGCCACTGAACATTTTTTTTAACTTGGATATTAGGCGTTTTATAAATTATTTGATTGATTGATTGAATTGGACACTTACATATGTCATAAACCCTAAGATGTTGGTATTTATAATGTTCTTACTAATGTCTTACCCATGGCATCAGATGATTCTTCCCGTTCACACAATTCATAAATCACTGTATCCCCCAGTAATTTCTGACTGTGAAAATACATAGATCCCCTGCAAAGATAGGATATTTGACATAAAAGTTTGACACAATTTTAAAAGTATTTAAAATATTATATTTTGTCCAAGATTTTAGATTTTTAATAATCTTTTATATGTCGTGTCTCTTAGAATTGTCAGCATATTCAATTATTTTGGCATCACTGATATTCATGGTCAAATATGTACAAAAGTGAAACAAGACTGTGATTTTGTCAGAAAATGACATATATGTGGGCAAATTCCAGGTAATAATTATGCGATTTAGACAATTTTTCCATGTTGTAGACATAACTTATAGTAATCTGTAATCAAAATAATATATGGCATGGTCGTCGTTATCTGCAAGAGTACCGTTTTTTATTAGTTTTGTCACCAATACTATATGAAGTGTTTTTCTGAAGTACAGGCATACAGTACCCTGATTGTAAAATGACAAAATACTTCCTCATATTCCTCATCAACCAGTGCTGTGGCCGAGCGGATAAGGTTAGTGGCTCTAGAAGCTATGAATCTCAGCAACTGGGAGATCCAGGGTTCGATTCCCGGGTCGGGTCTATTAGTGTGGGTTTTTCATCCGAGATCAGTCACGGTTTTCCCATGCGAACGACTTTCTCAAATTCAAATTTTACTTTAAATTTAAGAATTGGATGACCACCCGACGTGAAGTTGTAATTTAAAAGCCTTCGCTTCTCCCACTTCGGTGGTCTCTTAGCGTCGGAAAATGAAATAAGCCTTCCAGGCCGATTATTATTATTCCTACCAACTGACTCGTGAACTACACTCAAGTCATTTCAATAACCTAAGACAACCCACTACCAAATCTTGTTTCTGTGACATCGCCTTCACATCTGCTGCACCCATGTTGTGGAGTTCACTGTCCATAGATGTTAAACATACTCCCTCCAAATGTTGCATCGTTCAAGAGGCATTTAAAAACTCACTTATTCCAGTGATGTCATCTTTGTTCAGCGCCATGAACAGTTTGTACTCTACATTTTGGCGCTATGTAACTGTAATTATTATTATTATATAACTAAACATATGGGTTTTCAAATTATTTTTGGAGCTATCAATATTTGTCATGACACTCAATTTGGAGGGCATACCTTTCTTTGCGGATGCTACCAAAAATGCCTGTTCAACATAAAAACAATTGCCACACTTTCTTTGATGCACATAATATAACTGCTCTATGTGGCTTATACTCTTCAATAAGATCACCTTAAATAGATCGGGGTCATGCCATGCAGCGCTTTGAAAGTAGGAAGAGTGATCTTATACCAGATGTGTTGTTGGGAATGAATGAATGAATAGGTTTCTTGGCCCTATTCAACGCAGTGGTTATATGAGCCACCCAATGCCTTTGATATACCAGTTAGAGCCACTGGAATATAAGCCGGTGCAAATTCATAGGAATAAGTCTCATCTAGGTTCACGCTTCCTGCATCTAGTGACAAGTAAAGCTGCAAAATAAATTACTCATTATCTATAAATCAAACGCAATTTAATAAAGGAACTACCGTTTGAGTTCTGTGAAATTCCATGGTTTCAATGCATAACATGATAATATAATATAAATCTATACTCAATAATATATACCTACAGATACTATAATAATAAATCTATACTGATTATTCCACACTTATTGTATTTTTATTGATGATGGCAATTATATGCTTGAAATTTAGACCGCGATCTTCCATCAGCGATGTATGCTATATACCTGAGGTGGTCTTCAGGGTATTGGTCCAGGGTGTTGTTGTAGTAACAGCTAGTGGCATGATAATTACATTGGCACGATTTACAGTCATATGCGTCTACACCATCTCCAGCACGATATGGCTTATCATTGTACATAGGTAGGCAGTCATCACACTATTATAGGATGAGAAAATTAACATAAAGTTACAAATAAAATTCATCATTAAATTCTTATAGAAGTCAATTTACTGTCTGAAACGTTATATGATGAGTTGTTTTTACACCATTCTCATCGTTCTCTCTGTATTACAATTAAAATAGTAGTAGTAGTAGTTCCAAGTGTTGTCTATTCGACGTGCTCTGCATTAATAATCTACACATATCCTGATATTGCGTATGGCCGTTCACTACATTATCAAAATACATGATTAGTGTTTTTCATATGTTATTGTGTGCTGAGAATACAGTGTTGAGTTATAACAGAGGCAGAATACAGTGTTGAGTTATAACAGAAGCAGAATACAGTGTTGAGTTATATCAGAGGCAGAATACAGTGTTGAGTTATATCAGAGGCAGAATACAGTGTTGAGT
>JAODAI010490943.1:0-13720 GCA_027575025.1 Scotoplanes globosa
TAGATGTATACCTATTCAAAAATGCAATAATCTCACTTTCATAAAATCTGAAAAATATTGGAATTATTCTACCTTTACCCCCCCCCCTTAATATGATTTGGCGTTGAGAATAGCTATTTTCTCAGTCATGCATAAGTTGCACTGGCCAGAGTCACATATATTTGTGATTGAACACTTGATTATACTCCAATTCATATATAAGTCAGTTGAATTATTTTTTTAAGTTCCCATACGTATTTAGAAAGTGATGTCTCCTTTGTATATACATATCATGTTTAAATGATTTTGTGTGATTATTATATCTCTACGTGAACGATCCTCCTGAAAGGCCTATGTATATTTTTGCGGGTGAATGATGAGTCATTACCTCAATTTTGCATATTATCTGTTTTGCCAAGCAATTACCATCGAGAGGACATGAACCACAGACTCTACAGTTACACATCCGTTCGGGTGTAGGATTATGTTTGCCATTTAAGATCTTGGCATTGTGGTTGGTAATGCTCGTTTTGATGTTTTTGGTGCAACTATATAGTTTATTTTGACATTATTTTGGTTCAAAAGTGTGTGGTAAATGTATCCTGATGGAAGTGCTTGCATGGACAGAAGGTCAATAAATTTATGTTCAATTTAAATTGGATTAAACGAAATAATGTTTCTCGATCTGTTCGATGTAATGGGATGGTTGCGCTTTCTTGCCTCGTACTTGAAGCTGGGTTGAATCAACTGGCATGTAGAGTGTATGCATATGACGGGTTGAGTTGTCGAAGATATCTTCGTTCGACAATAGTTTCGAGATACGGTTACTGATTGCGGCTGGTATGTTTTTTAGGACTGGCGGGGGTGGTTGGAGAGTTGGTTGACGTACAGGGGTTCATCGTTTGGTTTCCTGTAGGGGCGGTAGGAATCCGTTTGCAAATTTAACGTTATGTCCAAGAAGTTGACTTCCTTGATGTTCAGTTCGGTTGCAATCTTGAGTCCCATTGATTGAAATAAAATGATTATATGCATTTTCTGAGTAGGTTACTGACACTACTAGTGCGGTTGTAGTCATTTTAAACAAATCTGGCTGCACGTCTCTGCACATTTTCAATGGCTTCCTTCTAGATGGTATGGTGTAGATCTCATATCGAATTAGCATACTCTAACCTAGGTCGAACAAGAGTCTTGTAGGCAATTTCCTGTGTAGATGATGGACAATTCCACAGGTTTCTTTTTGAGTAAACCAATTACTTTGTTGGCACCATTGACAATTTGGGTGATATGCTTAGCCCATGAAAGGTCATCGGATAACTCAATACCAAGGTATTGACTATGTTTTTCATTCTGAAGTAATGTTTCACCCATACATTAGGATTTATTAATTATTCTATACTTTTATTTTTTTAACGGTCACTAGCTTTGATAAACATTGCATGTTTTTCTAGTGTTCAAACTATCCCACATAGGATGGTTTATTTATGTAAAGCATAAACATTATGTATTGTGTTAGTATGCATGTTTTGCTGATATGCGAAATACATTATACGAAGTTATATCTTACACATGGAGCTCGAAAACGTTATGCTGTAGGCCACAAGGCAACATAATCGTCCACAATCGATATATATGAATACATTAGTAAGAGATTATACCTCACCACTGGACATACGTGGGTCGATGTATTCCGCCTACTCTTTATGTGTGTGGGGGTGGGGGTTGGCACTTCTCGGAGCTGGAGTTGGGTTGTTATTTCACTCAAACACAACCAGTCCCATTGAAACCTATTGGATAGAGCTATTCTCAATGAAAATGAGAGACTGACCCAACTGCAGGATTCGTGTATGTCTTTAGCACACAGACAAGTAAATGGAGTTTGGGTCAGTGTTTTATACATAAGGTATGCTATATTTATACAACCCATGGGTATAACTCATTTGGGGGAAAGGGGTTAACTTGGGTCAATATCTCACTCTTGTATTCATATTTTGGAGGGATTTACATATAGTTTTATATAGACTCGTCGTCCCCCCCCCCCTTCTCGCTTTATCACTGTGCACATATATACATGTGTGTGCATGCATGCATTCACTACACCAATTTGTAAGACCATTTATTATTGCACTATTATTGTGTGGTATTTTTAAAGAAAGAGTCGTATAGACTAGGCCGATATATCATTGCAACATTACGCACTAACACACATGCTCGAACATCAAAAGTAATACAAAATACAATTACTTATTGGAGCATAAAAAAATCAACGTTAATCAACGTACGTCTTATTTTTCTTTAAATATTGTCTAGGCAACCTAACTAAATATTTTACACGACACATTACTATATGATAAACACTTATCCCACTGTCATGTTGAGCTGTCCATTATATGATGGAATATAATATTTTTTCAAATAAATTTCAACAAGTAGTCAGACGTGGATATTCACGACCATTTGAGACGAGATGTATACTGAGATTCGTCTTCCAAATTGATCACGAAGCTTATATTTAAAAGAAATGTAAATTGTACAAATAATTACCTTTTGGAGAACCATTTTCGGGCATCTTTATGGTGCATGGTATGTATGCTAGCGTACTATCAGGAATTTGCGTAGTCAGGAATTTGTTGACGGGGGAGGCATGCATATTACTGATCTGTCTATTCCACCGATCTATCTGATCCACCATCTAAGCGAAGCGCCACCTTGGTTGGCGCGGAGCGTAGCGAAAATATTTGGACATCTAAATGTCCTTATATATACATGCAATCTGGTGCATCATTTTATTCAATCTCACGCCAAGTTTGTGTTGCACACTTTTCCATTTTACTCTTTTTTTCCCTCCCTCTCCCTTTCCCTTTTTTCTCTCCTTTTTTTCTTCAAAAATCATGAGGGGGCCTGGCCCAATGCCCCATCGCTACGCCGCTGATGGTATTTCTCTTTCGCCCAAACGCGAATCTTGGCAGTACTATTCGCACGGTAGACGGGTACATATGAACTGCAGCATACAACGCATACACAACTCAATTATCAAATAATATTTCAACGGCATCAGGACATCAGTACATTTATTTGACCAATATGTGAAGATACTTATGAGATAAAAGGATATGGATAAAACGTACTTCCTACCTGCCGTCGCCAACTTCTTGAACCGGCTGCTATGGCGCCGATATTTGGGTGAATGAGGTAGACAATGTATATAACTTCCCGAACTTGGGAGAGCATGACTAGTCTCAATTACAGTTGTTAAACTATCCAGTCACGTTATTTCTCATGTTGTTCCGTGTATTTATGCACTGCATACATTGATGTGACCTGATATAGTCTTCATCAGGATGTAACATTTATATAGCATCGAAAATGTAATAAAAATGACAACCATTTCGTCGAAGAATAATTATACAAACTGACTATTGTAGCACGTTCTTTGGTTGCCTTGGAAACAACAGGTAGGCCTATATGTTAACATTATACAAAAGAACATTCCTGGTATACCTCGTATATTATTTTTCCAAAGGGATGATATATGCTCAATTTGCATAAACCCAAATGGAAAATTATGTTTTCGACAACTTCCTCGGAGAGCTTATATAGTAGCGGCATGTAGTCACGCTTTTCATCGTATCTACGTCTCTGATCTTCGTCTTCCATCTTGGATTCCTCACTTCTTTTCCTCAAGCTAAAAATGTTCCAAAATGATTAGAATAAGTAACTAATTATGTATTATAGTTTATCTCGTAGAACTATGGTGTGTAATACACGTGTGTGCGTAGAATAACATGTTCCGTATCAAGGTGTACTTCAGCTTGATGCGCAAAGCTTTTTATATCATTTAATTAAATTACTTTTACAACAAAATAAGATAAAACATGTCTTCAGTTTATTAAAATCAACACGGTCAACCACAATACTGCAATACTGATCTTGCTGCTTGTTTAGTCATAATAATGACTGATGCCGATTGATAAATTACGAAGTTTATTAAGGCATACTTATTGGGAAGGAAGCTAGATTGAATGATGCAATTGTAACGCGTGGGAAAGTGGGTGATGCAATTGTTGCTAAAGTTGGTTTACCCGACAGTGGACAGTTATTAATTATAACGAACACACACACATTTGCCAAAGGTTACTGCAATGATATACCACTCGCCGTGTACCATTCTGTAGTCTACATGTGCTTATTAAAACCCTCCATTTGTAATCCTTATTTTTTCTTAATATTAAGTTATTATTGACTTCTATATATTCAATTACTGCTAAAGCTTATAGTATATATAATACATTGATAACATCAACTGTGTATTTAGTACTAAACCGAACAGTCGAATGCGAATCGAATAACGCTACTTGCAGAAAGAGTATCAGTTGTAGGAACCATTTTTACAGATGCGATGGGAATTTTTACCCGGGTTAAATTTAACTAAGGCGTTTTAGAGTGTGGATCATTTACGTCCCCGACTATCTAAGCAGAGCGCCACCTTCGGTTGGCGTAGGGGGCATACACCACATTATTGATATACATAAGGGTCTTATGAGCTACAGATGTGAAGTGATACTCTTATGTCGCTTTTTATCATATATCTCAAAGTGTCGAAATCATGGCACCATGCAAATATATTGAATTTTAATATGAAATTAAGAAAGGTCCCCCCCTCTCCATTTAAATGAATGTTGCTTCTTGGTGTGCTTAGTGTACTTATCATGATGTGTGAAATTATGTAACTTCTAATATGATGTTGATATTAAACTAATTTCAAAGAAACATGTTAAAAAGGTATATATTTTATTAGTATCACAAACACCGGTTAGGAGATTGGGTGTACCGATATTGGAGGTATTGGTGTTCCACCGGTCATTTCCAAAAGTGTTCACATTTGGCGGGTCGCATGTGATTTTTTTACTAGTTACTATTGAAGATGGGCATAATTTACATATAAACTTGGCAATTTTACGTTGTATAACATTCACATTGGGTCCATGCCCTTGCTAAAAACTCACTTTCTGATACATATCTGTACATTTTCAATGAATGAATGAATGAATAGGTTTCCTGGCCCTTCTCAACGCAGTGGTTATATGAGCCACACGAAGCCTTTGATATACCAGTTAGAGCCAATGAAATATAATCATCACTCCGGATTCAAACTCCTGACCTTACGATCATAAGTCCAACGCTCTATCAACGGAACAATCCGGTCAGACATTTCGAGGTCTGATTATCATGAAGGAACGATGTCGATTATTGAGAAGGATGACAATTCGATGAAATTCCTGACCCTAAACCTTGTTTTCTATTCAATTACCGTTTTCTATGTTGTTTCATTCTTCAAATTACCAATCTTTGTACTGTAATAATAATAAAAAATAGTTGGTGGCGTAACCATTTGGATATATTCATAATCCTAACCCTTGTTTTCTAATCAATTTCAGTTTTCTAAATTTTGTCAGTAGGCAAACTACCCATCTTTGTACTAGTAATAAAAAAATGGTGCACAGGGCGGGGAGGCGAGATTTTTATTACTAGGGGAATCGAGGGTAATTTGCATATTGACAAAATTTTAGAAAACGGAAATTGATTAGAAAAGAAAGTTTAGGATCAAGGATTTCTCCAAATTTCCATCCTTCCTACGTAATCGATATCGGGCTGTCATAATCCGATCTCAAAATGTCGAAAAATCCAACAGGAAGTGGGTTTTAGACGAGGGGCGTGGCCCGGTGGGCGTCACCCGTTTTCAGCAATGTGATTGCTCTACAACGTAAAATTGCCATTGTTGATATGCAAATTACCATCGATTCGAAAAAAAATCGCGACCGGTTAGCTCAGTTGATAGAGCGTTGGAGTTAGGCCTATGATCACAGTGTCAAGGTCTTATTACTTCTTATCTGTAATATTGCCTACCTGAACCCTCTTACAAAATTATATCTAATGCAAGTTTGACTGCAATACATATTGCGCTTAGTTATTTTTTCTCACTTTCGTCAAAACTCCACGAAAAGTATTACAACTATAATAATGTCTTTATGTTTTTTTTATTCACACGGGAAAGCCTATAGCAGAACATTGGTTCTTAACGTCCATGCCCAACGAGGGAATGATTATACACGAATTTCTCGAAAGTGCGATGAGGAATAGCCTATATACAGTCCACTGACATGTATAATATATAAGCGGAGCGTCAGTTTGTTTGATATGGATCGTACAAAAATGGCCTTTCAAAGCCCACGAGGCTTTAAAAATATAGATACGCAATAGTCCTATCCTTTTCATATATTTAGCTACATTTTAAAGTGGTACAAGTTATATAATAGGCCTAAGTTTTTGACAAATTACTTCAAAATGTTATTTAGTGAAACTGGAACCTGTTTGTTCATTGCGTCACTGAGGGCCTTTGACAAGATTAGCCAATGGCTTAAATTTATGAAGACATGATATGTTGAAATAACAAAATATGCCAGTAGGGTATCGATAAATAAGGATGACAAACGACCAACCTGAAAATGACATCGGCCTATATACCCGGCGCATATCATTGCTCTTCATGGCAATTTCAATTATTAGGACGATATTTGTGCTATTAGTTACAGTTGAGCTTAATTAGTGGAATAGCCTAGCCTTTTCCATGGCAAGTAAGGTGTAGAAGGGCGCCTTACCACGGGCGTCAATCCCGGGGGGAGACAGGGCCAGGGGAAACATCCAGGGGAGAAAACCCCACACTACTAGGCCCGACTCGGGATTTGAACCCGGGATCTCCCAGTTGCTGATATTCATAGCTTATAGAGCCACCAACCTTATCTGCTCGGCCACATCACTGGTAAAGGAGGGATACCACCAAGTTATATCCTTCCATATTTTTCTTCAAAATGTTAACAATTAGTTATTACGACTAGGAAAGACTGCTCCTAAATTATATAAAAGCTGAATTTATATTATTTAGGCCAAACTATTACACAGTTTGTCTTTTATGCAACTTTAAAATTCAAAATTTTCTTAAAAAGAATATTCGTCAACATTAATTTCGAATGACGTTTTCACGATTTTGAACTTAAACAAATCAAACACTCAGAAGACCAAAAAATAAAGGAGGGGCGACCTTCACCCGACCATGATATCGTCTTATCCAACTTTTATTTTAAACTACTGAAAAGGCTTTTTCCACTTTGAAAAATATTGTCACACAGATGGAAACGATAGCACCATTTTGCATCTAAGCCCCTTTGAAAGACCCAACATTTTGCGTGTGCTCCGCTTAGATAGTCGATGGACGGCGATCAGTATAATTCCGGAAAATTGTGAGTTCGCCCACCCCCTTGGACAATTCCTGATTACGCGCCGGGGTGTACGGTGGCACGGTAAGTCTGAAGAGTGTCTGCGATAAGTGACGATTTCCTTAGTAAAGGAAATACAATGGCATACTTTAAGGCACATTAAGGAACATTACCAGTATGTAGGGTGTTGTTAACAATCATAGTTAGTAGGGGTACAAATTACCAATGTACGCTTTCAGAAGATATGTGGGTAATGGATCCAGCGAGCTGCCTTTAATTAGGGACTGTTTGATGATTAATTCGATTCCTCGCTTTCATCGTTATTAAATAATTAAAATACTTATAGCTCAGACTCACATACCATTTCTTGGGACTGCCACTGACCAGAAGAAGAGGTCCAAGATTGCAGAATAGCACTCCGATTTGGGGACACCTTTTCAGTGAAGAAATTTGGGAACTGATAGCGAGTTGTTGAAAGTCAGATGATGAGGGCAATGGTGACGTCATAATCTGGATGTAGTAATTGGCTGATAGTTTTAAGCAGCTGTTCGGATTAGATGATAGCTCATCGACGTTGGATGACATGTACTCACATTTAAATGATTTAATAACAGCGGTCACGTGGTTTCTTTGATCAACATACATTTTCGTGTCGTAGTCAAAATACTGCCACGAAGCATGGTTTTGACTTAGCGTACATTGGGAAGTAATACATCATTATTGCTTCTACAGTAATGAAGTGTTAGATTACAGACTATAAATACTTGTATAATATAACTGAGCGGCGGTTAGGCGGCGGCAGTGGTGACCACGGCGGCTGGCCGGTGGGGTCCAGATGGCGGCCCGCCTCCCCAGACCGCCGGCGGGCACACCGGCGGGCCGCCACTGGGTCATGTCATCCTTGACCTGTAAATTGGACACCACCTACTCTTAATGTCCTATGCACTCTGCTTTTGATCTAGGTGGAGATACCAGCGATACTACATGTTTAAAATTCACATGTCGTCTGCACTAACTTAATTATTACTGATCGTTTCCACTCTTGGCAAACTCTTCTTACGAGAGGTGACACTACTAATAAGCTTGGTGCCCCACATTCTGGGGCTGGAATTAGGCGCAGCCTTAAATTCGCCTTGGTCATGATTCCAGTCAATGGAACTGAACTGTATTTCTGGCTGATGTGTAATTGTTCATAGTAGGCCTATATAATTTTTCATATTTGGATGCTAAAACTGTATATTTATTCATATTGTCAGTTTATCTTATAATCCGTCAATACTATTTTTTGTATTTAAATGCATATTTCATATTACAAGGGCCCATGCTCGGGGAGAAAAATGTTTTTTTTAGTGACACTGAGGGTCTGGTTATGAAAGTTATATACAAATGAAATAAAATAAACATTAACAATTTTGATGATGCAATGAACCTTAGCAAGATCTCGGAATTGGATGGTGGAAGTTTATTGCAGACCATGTTGAATAGACGAGTTCTAAAACCTATTAAATACTACTACGTGTTTGTTTGTTTATTCTATATTCATCCTTCTATTGAGGTAGCAGAGTCACGATAGTAGCCTACATAATACATATGGTAACACTGTAATTTAATTATCATAACATAGCACGAATGTTAAAGATGGGAATAATACTCTATGAATAATCGACTTAATCAACACGCTACAGAAATTATTTTTAGTTTAGTTTATTTAGTTTAGTTTATTTCTTTCTCTAAAGATCGAGACCCCTAGCGGGGTACAATAGCATTACAATCACAGATAACATATTAAAAAAGCACAACGCAGGTGCTTGTAGAAATGTCATAATAATATTATTAGTCATTGCATGGCAATGAAAACATGAAGTAAAAATAGTATAATAATAATTAATAGTAAAAGGAAGAAAAAGCATTACCAAGCTAAATTGGTTTACAGTTTTACAGTTTTATTTCAGTCTCTAACGACTCCTTCCGGGATATGAGAGGCAACAAATCGACAACATATATGTACAACAAATGGGCGATACAAAAACGCCAACATATTTACATTGAATACAAATAATGAAAACAAAATTATACTGTTTTACGATTAAAAATATGGAATTGTACGATTTATGTTAAGATTTTAGATTCAATTATAGGCCTACATGTGATTCATTGAGATGGTTAAAATAGAAGTGCCCACCATAGTCACTGCTACCATCTTTGCCATTATACTTTTGGTTCCATAAAAAATAAATTAACTAAACAAAGTGCTAAACAAGAACATAATTAGAATAGTTCATCTTGACAGTTAGTATGCATTTCATACACAATAGAAAAATCAATGGCATACCAGATGTCCCCCCCCCCGTCCCTTCCGAGAAATCCGCCAATATATATGTGTCTATATATATATATGTAGAAATATATATGATATATATATAATATGCTATAGGCCTATATATATGATAAAGTGAATAATATATACCTATAGCCTATATATATATATGTGTGTATATATATATATATGATATATATAATATATGTCGGTCCCTACTGATCGTGTGCCTATCCCGGAGTTGCATTTTTCTGGTTTTCAATTAACATCCATACAGCATATCCATGGTATAGCTACCCATTTATACCTTAGCTGTGGCGAAGGTAACCGCGGTGTCCGTGTTTTCGGGGAGGCATGCGTTCCTCGACAGAGGGGCGAGGCTCTTTCCATCATTTATCATAAATGTCCTATACCCTTTTAGAACCATACCCCCAAAAATTGCCTTAATAAAACGTCAATATCACAAATATAAGCAGTATTTCAGAATATCCCTCTATATGGGAAGAAATCTCACTTTTTGGGGATGTCTAGCACCACTCTGGAATTATTATTGAATTCGTCGGGAAATCTTTGTATTTATGTCGCAGCTTATTTTTCACCATGGAGTGTTATGACAATATATAAATAATTATGCTACGGATTCAACAATTATTATCCGATGAAAGGGTCAGCATCCCCTCCACCCCCAACGACACCCAATATGGCGCCGCTGTTGGGTGGATGAGGGTCGTCGTTCCTGCTATCGTCCGGTTTCTCTTAACATATATTCCATACAAACTTCTTGAACATATAATTTATAGCCACGTTATGTCACATTGTGAACAGATTAATATCCTATCATATTTTCAGCATGGATTCAGGAATGGTCACTCCTGTGAAACACAAATCATTACTACACTAGAAAACATATTTGGGGCCAAAGACTTGGGCAAGAACATGGATATGTTGATACTTGACTTTAGTAAAGCTGTTCCCCGCAAGAGACTAATTATACAATTAAAACACTATGGGATTTATGGCCAGGTGGGTAAATGGATTGAGTGGTGGCTAAAGCACCGTCAACAACAAGTCGTGTTGGAAGGTGATACATCCGATCCAGTTCGTGTTAAATCAGTCATTTATCAGGGAACAATTTTAGGATCACTTATATGTTCCTGATTTATATAAATGACATTGGTGACCATATTGAATCACTCAGATTAGATTATTTGCTGACGATTGCCTGTTATGATATCGTGATATTACTAACGATAATTCCGATGTCAAACTACTACAAGAGGATTTAAATGCCTTAGAGCAGTGGGCTGTAGTATGTCAAATGAAAATCTAGGCTCATACACACTCAGGATCACACCCTAGACAATTAATGTCAGCCGCATTTACCATACCTAGGCGTTGAACTACAATTTGACATTAATTGGAATGGACACACCAACAAGGGCCTCTGGGAAGATTAGCTCTACCATAGCTAACAGAGTCACCCGATTAACGTTTATTATTATTATTATTATTATAACTTAGTTACTGTATTTAACTGACACGAAACTGCAAGCAGACTATTCACGTTACCGTTACCTAGCAATTAGGCTACGTAGCAGAAACTCTATAAAAGAAGTAGTCAGATCTAACTACCACGATCGAAGACAACTATATGCATCGAGCCAAAAGTGGTAAAAAAATAACCATTAGTTTGGTTATATTTTCTATCGCTGTGTATATCGTTACATAAATAATACAAACTTCAGTGGCACGTAACGTGTTGTAATGAGGGGAGCACACACAATCCACCAACCTCTGTTAGCGACGACTCTTTAACTCCTCCCGATATGGTAAATCAGCAAATGTTCGTGTCATTTTTTGTAAGTCTTATTTGATTTTGGTCCGATAAACGCGTAGTGCATCTATGTCCAATCATTATATTGAAGTATGTGCTAGGTGGGTTCTAGCCATTGATTGGTTGATTGGTTATGAAGTGTAGCCTTTGATTGGTTGATTTCAACACAATCCCGTGGCATCAGTTAGAGCCACTGGAATACAATCATCATCATTTCCGACCTTATATCCGGCACGAGTCCATTGTCACCATCTACTGAGCTATATCCATGTTCCAACCAGGCATAAACCATCTATGGCATTTCTGGCATTTAAAAGCCTAAACACCTAATACAACATGTGCTACAAACTCCTAACATTAACCCTTATTTATAATATTTGTACAACATGTTATAACACTATAGCATATGAAGCGCTATTACCGGTCGAAAATTAGGCATCATAAATGTTATAATAATCTATTCGGCATGTATGAAACTGGATGTTGGATGTTTTCGCCTAAAGATAGACTCGCCATGTTGTTTCTAGAAATTGTCCTACAGTCCTAGAAACATATAAATATACCACACTTGTACATGTTGATATCGAAATTGGAACAAACTTAGTAGGCCAATGCAATATATGTTTGTGTCGCTATTAAAGTAGGCTAAAGTATATTATGTTTCGATGCTGCAGTATTTCGAATCTAAGCACTTCATTTCTAAAATAAATGATATGGCGGAGGATACTCGTCGGCGCTCACAAGTTCGATAGTGTTCCGTCTACACAAGAAACGAACCCCCTCTTTTCCAATCAACCTACGCCCCTGCATAATTATAAGTCGGACATCAGGCACAATAAACGCATCACATGATTCAGATGTTTATATACAACTTGTAGTATATATACATACAATGGATATTATCCACAACATATTCGGCCTGCCTCTGAAATATTAAAAACAAATTATCTGTGTATTATCATTTGTTCTCATCTTACTCTGAGATGAAGTATGACGTGGATGATTATGACGTCAGTAGCTAGACCGTGGCCGTGTTTCAAATTCCTAGAACGTTTTAATACTGCGATGGTATCGTAATGACGTGTGGCTTTCCTAATCTGGTCGTTAATACGGGGCACGCTGTCCCGGTGTTTATTTATACACTGACGTCATTACGCGAAGATAGAAAAAATTACATAATAAATGTGAACTAGCTATAGTCACATGTGTATTTTGGGTTCGAGCCAAGCAGCTAATTTACAAGAAGTAGGCCTATTTTATAACTATCTCACTTTAAACCTCTTGTAGAATTCGTGGATTGGTAGAAACTTCAGGTAAAAGCATGATGCATCAAATTATAATATAAGCCGGAAATTCTTATAGGTGAAATTGGCAAATTTACAATCCTATAGTCTTCTTTTTTGATGACAACTATATTTCATTGATTCTAACTTGTATAAAAAATATTGTGGCTCATATAACTTCCTGCTTGTTGAAGAGGGACATTATAAATATAATTAATCAATCAATCTTATGTATTAATTGATGAAATGAATTAATAGGCCTGTACATGAAAACTGATTAATTATACGAAGGTAAACATGGCTCGTCTAATGTATATAGGCTACCGTAAAGCGTCAACATTTTCTTTAATACAACTGGATGTGTAGTTATCGACCCATCTGAATTATAATTACAGGGGCTGTGAACCATATAATAGTGAGCTAACCCAAAATACCACATACTGAAATTAGAAGGAAAACAAAGGAAAAGGACATTCTGGAATATGGTGCTAAAATGAAGTGGAGATGGGCGGGGCATGTTGTTCGGCTCACAGATGACCACTGGACAATAAGATGTAGGCCTACATATTGGAGACCACCAACTGGAAAAAGGAGTAGGGGACGAAAGCGCCAAAATATTTATATTGTATACCCAAATATCTTCTAAAATGAAATATGGGTAAATAGATCACCGTGGTACTCAGCCTCTCAATTAATAAGCTACTAGTTGCCAAGGTCTTCCACTTTGTTCAAAGTTACTTGACGTAATATCACATTTATCAGTTTTTTAATTTCAGTGCTATATATTAAATTGAAATAACTTTAAAGGGATTGTCAAGTTTGTTTATAATTATAGTTGATATTATAGAGCAGAAAATTACCTACAAAATGCTTCAAACTAGAGTCAAAACCGACATTTCGTTCTCAATATATTGATGTTTGAAATTTTCAATTTTAGAACGCCACTTTTTTAATTGGTATGAACAATATCGTACGTCAACTTTTGGAGAAAACGTATTTACAAGCCATTTATCAGGCTATTTCTGTACTTTAGTTG
>JAODAI010491165.1:0-13717 GCA_027575025.1 Scotoplanes globosa
ATTTTATTATACGACTTTGGTAAACAGAAAGTCGTACCCCACTGGGATTTACCAATATGCATTAGGGAGCGACATGATGATATAAATACAAAAATACCCCAACAAATTCAAAAATCCTGTTACGGTGGAAACATCCGGCTGTAGCCGCTTCCCACACTGGCACCATCTCAGATACCGGGTGGTATTTTTTTTTTTTTTCCCAATCGTATTATTCTAGTCGCTGAAAACCTTTGGAGAATGAAATGTATTTAGTCATTTAATCAATCAATTTAAATAACAAGGAAAATTGATCCCAGTCAAGCTATTAAATTCTTAGGCTATTAAATTATTCCACTGATTAAAATGGTCAATGGTCTGGCTGTATGCACATACTGTACTGCATTTGTTACATTACATTAAACTGTGTGGCACGTCTGTTGACCGTTGCTATTAATTTCCACGCGCACTAGGCAATTAGCCAGGGGACAGAATAGTCTCTGTACTTGAATCACACCCACTCACTCACACCTCTTATACTCCACTGTGATATATTGTGATCGTTAGAAGTGTTGATCAAACTACTACTCCTTTGAATTTCATATATAAAGCTATTCTTCTCAAACAGAAGAAAAAATAGGTCAATTTAAAATTTGGAAGGCTCTGAGGGGGGGGGGTGGTTGTGGGTATATTATATACTTTGATTTGCACGCTGTGCCGGTCTGTGGAGTTAAGCTTCAGATAAACTAGCATAATATTAATGTCATTACCAAATCATCCAGAAATGGAATGCCAGCACTGGCATTGCATAAACACACAGTGTTTGGGTTACTGTACTGCTATGGGACTATAAGTACTAAACACAGCTGTAGCGTGCATAATAGGAAGTCCACAGTATGCATGGTATGGGACAGTTTACAAGACTAACCAACTAAGTGTGAATTTCATAAAAATTCTGCAATTAGTGACTGTGTTTACCCAGTCAGTTGGGCACCTACCTACTAAGTCACAGAGGGGGTTCTTCCCCATTGTTTATGCGAATAGGGGGCAGGGGCGTTGCAACCATGGGGGGTGCATGTGGCGGACTACAAATCACCATTGATACGGAAACCTGAACACCGATGTTAAGAATCTGCGTTCCACTATCGCTATACCGTATCTCAATGAGTTGAGCAGCACAGCAGTATAGCTGCCCACCGTATATAAATTCCATCTTGTGGAAACCATAGGGATAGGTGTCGCACTTCCGACATCAATAGCCAGGCTGCCAACAAATAGGAAACATTCGGGGATGTGAAAGATAAAACTCATCGGAGCATGTAACCATTTCTTCAAAGTGGAAATGTGTTAATTTTTCCCTCTCTCCTGATCCACGGGCTGGCCCAGATAAAGCTGGGTTCAAACGAAGGGGGCAACCTATACTTCTAGTGTGCTGAGACTGTACTGGGAATAAACTGACTGCAATCATAATACTGGTGGGACTGGGGCTGCACTGGATTCTGTCGGGCTCAGATCTAGGGCCGGGGTGACGGCCGGGAGGCGGGGCCTGGGAGATCGGGAGGCCGATAGGGGGAGTAGATTAGGAGTGGCATTAAGGATGTTGTTAGGGTAAGTATAGACTACTCGTGAATACCCAAACCAGTAAGTTTGGGGGATACTAAAGTAGCTTAGAAATAATATATAGTTCTTATAATCCTGTTGCATCAAAGCGTGGTCGCTATGCGCTTTACAATAGGTTGTATACCGTACATTTACACACACACATCATTTTATATACATAGATACATATATCTAAGGAATAAACTGCAGTTGGGCGACTTCTTGGGGAATAAACCAATTAATTTGTCAAATAACGGGCGAGAGCGGAGTCCCTCTATTTGACCAAATTTAGAGTCGAGACGGTTTATGATCCAACAACAGTCCCCCAACTGTAGTCTATTCCTATTCTACCTCATAAACTAAAGCAAAAACAGGAAATATTACGGTAATTCTTGCATGATCTGGCATGCGTGTTGCAGTTTAACTCAGTACCTAACTAACTGACGGTGTGTTGCAGAATAACCTGCAGTCATGTGATGCCGTATTGACCAATCAGCATACACAATTTCAAAACCAGCAGTTGAAGGTGGTAGAATCAGGCATATATATGTCATATACATATCATGATATGGGCAAATATATAATCATTAAACAGCAGTGCATAAAAAATATATTTTAAATAACTCTAGATAACAACATTTAAAAGTCAAGACTATTAAATCAATTATAAAATATAATATATATATATATATAAATTTGAAACATACATAATATGCATTTAACATAATCAGTTTTGTCAAATTCGTAGGACTAAAAAATCATGCCGATGACGCGTGCCATCGTAACAGAAAATTGGGCATGTATGGCGAGTGAGGCAAAGTCTGCTGGCAATGTATCTGATGTGTAGCCTAGTTTTATATCTGCTATGCTGCCTAACACTCACGGTTCTCCCCCCCCCCCCCCTCAACGGATGCCCCCCTTCGGAGGGGTTGTCTACACTATTTCCTTATACATGCAAGGGCTACCGGCAGTTGAATAATTCTGCCCAAAATACACGTTCTTGATCACAGGTAACAATACTTCCCAGATATGAGTTCCTATAATGGTTAGTATTTTATTTTCAGTTGACAAAGTTGTGTAAAACTTTTCAGATTTTGTGGGATATTTGAGATTTTTTTAGATAATTAGGTGTCCTTCTATGGCAAGCCCAATGTGCAATAATTAGATAAACAGTGTTGTTTGTCGATAAACAGGTTTTTTTTCACTTTAGGCATATCTGGTGATAAACACAGTTTATCGATAAAGTGTTTTTTATAAACCGAGTTGATCGACAAACACTGTTTATCTGGTGAAAACATAGTTAATTTGATTTAAAAAAAATTGTCTTAAATATTGCACATTGGGCTTGCTGATAAACATAGTTAATTCAGATAAACCCAGTTTATCAGTTAATAATTAGCCTAGTTTGAAAACAGAGTTTATCGCAACCCTGTTTATATTGTGAAAAACATGGTTAATCTAGATAAACATGGTTCATCAGTTGATAAAGCTTTTTTTCTGTAAAACATTGTTTTCGCCAGTTAAAAAGGGTTTATCTGAGATAAACAGTGTTCATCTAATTACTGCAAATTATTAGGCTTACTATATCCTAAATGCAATATGGTGATACATTTTGTGCCTTAAATTTTCATGGACAATTTTCCCAAATTTTATTTATCTTTATTGCGCACATGTTTCTTTCCAAGTATTTTTTTTATTCAAAATCTATGTATTTCTCGCAAAACTGGGAGTATTTGTGTAGCCCAATCCCTTGTAAGAAAGTGTTTGTGGTGGTTTAATTACCCGCTTGATCTCTGACAGTCGACCAACATTTAAGACTGGAAGTGCTGACTGCCCAAGTCGTAACATATTATAAGATTATACTTTCAGCATAAGATCCGAAGTAGGCCTATACTGACTGCATGGCCTACATGTACCTGTGGGGGTATTATAGTGAAGGCCAACCCCCCCTTGCAAAAATATTGAAGTTTGGCAGTGCTGACTTCCCAAGTCACAACACATGTTATATATAAGATTCTACTTTCAACATCAGAGCCAGAGTAGTATGTCTATACTGACTGCATACGTCATAACATTGTCAAACTAGTTTCCCTCTAGTATAGGCGCAGCAGCTGATCTGTGATATTTATGATGACTCTCACTTCCTGCCCCAGCCAGCTAGCTAGCTTCCAGGCTTGAATCCAAAAAAGACCGGATATCCAGCTGCAGCCTAGACCTGTCACTGCATAATATACACTGCCTGCAAGAATTATTACCACAGCAGTTGTTGAGCTCAACAGATATAAATCCATAAATCGTTTACTCCAAGCTGCTCGCAACTTTGCCGCTTCCAGGCATGTGGCAGGTTTCGTAAGACCATTAAAGGACGTGGTTCTCCGTGAAGTATATACATGTTTACGAGTCTTCCAAATTTCATCTCCATTAAAATTGTATGTGGGATGGATTGTGTAGTAGTATTCGTGGGCATTGTCTATACTACTGTACACCATTATACATGTAGAAATTTTGGGAATATTATCCTGGATTGTTACATATTATAATCCCCGGACCGGGTACATATCATAGTTGAGGACTTTTACTTTTCATAATCTCTGGCTTTTACATTTAATAATCCAGACTTTACATAATAAAGGAATTTTACATTTAATAATCAAGACTTTTACATTTAATAATTCAGATTTTATATATCATGATGCCAGTCTTTTACATCTCATAAATCCCGGACTTTTATATCAAATAAATCGCAGACTTCTATATCTCATTAATCCCGGACTTCTATATCTCATTAATCCTGGACTTCTAAATCTCATAATCTCTTACTTTCCATCTCACAATCCCAGACTGTTGCCTCTCATAATCCCAGAATTTTACTTCTCATAATCCTGGACTTTTGCATCAGACTTTACATTTCATAATAACATAATTTTGTGTCTCATAAATCCAGACTTTTCATCACATAACCCCAGATTTTACATCACATAACCCCAGACTTTTACATGTTATAATCCCAGACTTTTACATCTTACAACCCCAGACTTTTACATATTATAACCCCAAACTTTACATCTTATAATCCTGTAATTTTGCATTGCCTATCACCGGACTGCTACGTCTCATAATCCAAGGACTTTCATATCCCACGGTTCCTTCTTTTATGAATTTATAATGTTTACGTACTAGACTCGATATATTTATTTTAATGTTCAAATCTTAACGATTTAACTTTTTAAGTATTATGGTGTTGTCCTTAGGTGCAGGAGATGTGTTCGGAGCAGGCCGAACGGCCGGGCAAAGTGCGGCCGGCCGAGTCACTTCTATGCTTTAGATACTAATTAGTGCTTTAGAGCAGTGGCTCTGACTATTTTATATCATATGACCAAATTCGTTAGAAGGGGGTCAGGAAGCCCAATCAATCATTCAATTAATCAATTACTCGTTTATATTTATTTTTAATTGATGTTTATATGAGGGCCTCGGGGATGATTAGCATTAGCATGATTACTACTAACCGAGCTTACCCTCTTTAAATATTGTTATTATTATTATTATCCTGAAATTTTGCATTTCATAATTTGCCCGACTTTTATATCTTATAATCCGCAGACTTTCGTATCTTATAATCCACAGACTTGTATGTCTTATAATCCCAAATTTTTGCATCTCATAATGGAAGACTTTTACTTATCATAATTCAGGGCTTTAGCATCTCATATGCCGGATTGATTGATTGATGAAAAGACAGTTATTAGATGCCCTTCATTTTCCTTCGCGTTAAAATACAACTCGATGGATTTATTAAGCTATTTGATGAACATAACATGGGTTGCGGAAAGGCCATTTATGCAGACACTCAAATGACCTGTGTTATATCAGTTATAACACAGGAAAAAATACAGTTGAAACCAGTTGCAATTCTTATAGCAGACCTGAACTATGGTATCAAAGGGTTGACCAGGTCGAACCTAAAGAAACAGTTGGGATTGTACTAGTTGGAAATGAGTTGGGATCTGTTGGAACCAGTTGACCAGTTGGAATATTGTCCCATTTTCCTCATTGTTAATTTCCCAACTGGTACCGGTTGAAATCAGTTGGGAATCTTCAACTGAAAATTTCTGCTGCGAATACACAATATATGTATATATGCTGTCTATCCGGCGAAACAACAACTTATGATTATTGTATTCGGCCCGGAAGGCTTATTTCATTTTATGGCACTAAGCGATCACCGAAGTGGGGGAAGAAAAGGCTTTTAAATTACAACTTCATGTTGGACTTTCATCTAATTTATATATTTGAAGTAAAGTTTGGAGTTTTTGAATTTATGACAGCCATTTGCATGGGAAAGCGATGATATTTCTCTCTGATGAGAAACCACAGTACTATAGGCCTGGCCCTCGATTCAAACTTCTAATCTCCAAGTTGTTGTGCTTCATAGCTTCTACTTTCTAGAGCCACCAACCTTCACCGACCGGCCGCAGCACTGGTTATAAAGTGATGCCCAACTACCGGTCAAACCCGGTGGTCAAGCACACTGGTCAAGCACGCTCGTTGAGCACACCAGTCGAACAGAAATAGCAAACCCTGAGTATAGCTGCCATTATTTCTTAAATAGGGAGGGAATATATTATCCAGAATCATGTATTGTGTAAAGGCGACTAATTTTCCCAAAACGCTTCCCTTTAACCATAAATTAAATATGTTCCATGCCTTAGCCAAAGAAAGGTAATCTATTAAAATATGTATCATATTATTTATTTATTCATAAATTATTATCATTTGGCTTCATTTGGCTCCATGATTATGCGGTAGCTTAGTTGGTTCACTTTTATTTAGCTCATTTATATTTAGTCAAATGGGAGGTTATTAGTAAACAAAATCATTTGTTTGTTTTATGATCTTTGCTTGACTTCCTTTCCTGTAGACAAAAAAAATTAAGTACAAAATTTATTTAACAAAAGGAAAAACTAATAGTACTTTTGGGGAATTTGTTTAGGTCTGTATACGGAAAGGTCTACATAACTAAAAAAGTTGTGTGTTTATTTATCAAAAGCAGCAAGATAAACCCATGACATACATTTTGTTTACAAATACAGTAAACTTGAAATTAAGATTTTTTATTACAATTTATGCATAATGTATCTGTTGCCAATTTGTGTATGCCTTTGTATAGGTTTAATATGTATGTGTGATATAATTATATCAATACACTTTAGATAACGGTATGTGCTACACTTGGCAGCTGTGGTTAATATGTAACCCGATCACATAGGCTTTATTGAGTTGTTCAACTTATTAACTGAAGGGCATAGACTGTATTATATTTGATATATTTCATAGGAATACTTGTGGACAATAATATTTGCTATATATATATTTATTGTATACTTTATATCCTGATCTTAATTAATAAACATACTTTAGATTGGATTACTTCCAGCGGGATCATGTTACGCTTCACTTGTACCAAAATAGAAATACAGTACTACTTATTTATTTTCTTGACAGAATAAACAAGTTTGAGAGATTTCCTGTACATAACTATATAATATATATTATGTTGGATATATTTATAGGAATACGTGTGGGCAATAATATTTGCTAAGTTTTTCAACTTATTAACTAAAGGGCATAGAATATATATAATGTCTAATATATTTATATAAATATTTGTGGGTAATATTTTCTCTAATGTGTTGTATACCTGCAAGTTGCATCATAGTCGTAATAAACACACTTTTGATTACCGTATTTACTCCCAGTGATATACTGTTACACTTAGACCAGTGCTGTGGCCGAGCGGATAAGGCTGCAGGTGGCTCTAGAAGCTATGAATCTCAGGAACTGCGAGATTTGGGGTTCGAATCCCGGGTCGGGCCTAGCAGTGGGTTTTTCATCCGAAAGCAATCATGGTTTTCTCATGCGAACGACTTTCTCAAATTAAGAAATCCAAATTTTACTGCAAATTTATGAATTGGATGGCAACCCGACATGAAGTTGTAATTTAAAAGCCTTTGCTTCTCCCACTTCGGTGGTCGCTTAGCGCCTTCCAGGCCGATTATTATTATATAGTTCCAAAATAGAAATACAGTCATTTTATTTATTTTTTCACAGAAAGATACAAGTTTGAGAGTCTTCCTAAGGTACATGATATAATATCTATGTTGGATTTATTTATAGGAATACTCATGGTCAATACTTTTGGCTAAGTTGTTCAACTTATTATAACTAAAGGGCATATACTATATCTATTGAAGTTGTATAATGTCTTGTCACTCCCCTGGCGGGAACACAAGGGCTTTACAGTAGCGGTGTATATGGCAAGCCCAATGTGCAATAATTAGATAAACTATGTTTATCCCAGATAAACCGTGTTTGCCACCCATAAACAGAGGTTATCAACAGTTTATCAACTTGATAAACATAGTTTATATAGATAAACTGTGTTTATCAAGTGAAAAACACTGTTTATCGATAAAAAAAAAACAATGTTTATCTTAAACATTGTTTAACTGAAAAACACTGTTTATCAACTGAAAACTCTGTTTTACAGATAAACCCTGTTTATCTGTTGATAAACTCTGTTTATGGGTGAAAAACACTGTTTATCTGGGATAAACAGTGTTTATCTAATTACTTCACATTGGGCTTGCCATAGGCGTAGCACTTTGTATAAACTGGATGCCCTTCCTGACATCAACCTGTGGCCCTTGGTAGACAGTGGTCGCCACAGATTCGTGCCATGATAACCAACAGCAGCACTAGGATTAAAATCCTAGATCTCATCATCCAGAGCCTCCGTTGCCCGAACAACTGAGCCATCTCAACATCTCTGAAACTAGTATGTGTTGTAGTGCCGTTAAAAAAATATCTCACTTGTCCGATGGTTTACCAACTGGTCCCCCACAATCACTCGACTCTCACCAGTGGCTCCCAGTAGCTGTCTTTATGGTAGTAGCCACACCCGGTAACTATGTCGGTTCATAGGCTAAACCTGATGAGGGGTGCGTCCATCGTATGAGGACGTTAAATGGTGGTTCCGGGGAAGGACTACCTGTCTCGTTATTCTAGTCTGGCCATCTTTTCGCAAAGAGTGGGGAGTTATCCTGGATGGGCGTTCCTTTTATTTGTTTGGATCGTTAACATTGGGACTTGAACATAATTAACCTAGGCATATCTGGTACTATAATATAACATCGCTGTTGATGTGCCGTTAAGCAATCATCTCTCTCTCTCTCATGTGTGGTATATTTATAGGAATACTTTGGACAATAATATTTGCTATGTATATTTAGGGGATATCTCTGAGCTGCATCATGCTTCTTTTAAAATTAATAAACACACTTTATGTTACATCACCGACAGACACCACAGCAAAATACAGTCTGCTTTTATGTTCTTCACAGAACAACGCGAGATTGGGAATGTCTCTACTCTTGACAGACTGCCATCCCTTTAAGTGGTTGTTTAATAAAAATAAGTTGTTTGGGTTTTGACTGCATTATGGGTTGCCCAGATGCTCTTATTGAACACTTCTTTCCACTCCTAATAACACCACAGCTGTTGCTTCTAGTCACAATGAATACACCGTGGGATATCAGAGGTCCTTGACTTCACCGCCTATAGATGTAATTATGCGAGCATCGGGGGAGAAGGGGTTTTCCCTTCGTCTGAATCCCCACCAATTCTGTCCCCCAATAGAGTTATAGTTGTTGACCAGCAATTTCCCCATTTTGACAAATGAGCATATGCTCATAACACGCTCCCCCCATATAATTAGTTGTTGACCAACAATTTCCCTTTTTATCTCAATGCGTTACCATTGTAATCGGGCGCGTAGCAAAGAGTTGGGGCGAAGGAGACCCCCCCCCCCTTGAGCATATTTTAATTTGCGTGTAGCCAAGGGGGGGGAGCGAAGGGGAAAATTACATACAATGACCAACCTTCAAAATAAAAAAAAACATAAAATATAGTAGTGATACCCTTTAGTATAAACTTATTTTTACAAATATAGTGAAACAGATGAAATGATAGCACCATTTTGCATCTAAGCCCCTTTGAGATATCAAAAAAATATGTACGCTAGTCGAAGGACGACGATCACTATATTTCCAGAAACGGTGTGGAGTTCGCCCACGTAAAATAATTTGTATATGAGAGCTAGGGGCTGAGGGATCGATAAATCAATCAATAATTCCGAAACAAGGGCAAATAACAGAACTTGTTATGTTACCAATGCGATATAATAATGAAACTTATTAAGTGCCAATTCAATCAGAAAGTTGTTACTCTAGGCGATGTAGCCTACAGTGGATGGAATCCCCCTTGGGGGAGGATGTCTCCAATATTTCACTTGGTAAGCCATAGCCAATGGGCTATATTATCTTTCCCAATTAGGCTTAGAAGCCAAAATATATATGTGTTCTTTCTAAGAACATGTAATCTGTTTTGAGATTCAACGGCATTGCCGCTCTTGTTTGATAAATGAACAAATGTTCATAATACGCTGTGGTTAATTGGTCACAAAGCAATACACATGTGGTACATCAGAGTATCCTGACTTGCTTGTATATGTAAGTATGATAGCTTCTGGGGAGAGGGGTTTCTCCATCTGAATCTCCCCCATCTGAATCTCCCCCACCAGTTCCCCCATATAATTACTTTTTAATCAACAATTTCCCTCTTTTTTGACAAATGATAACTGCTTATAATATTATTTTTATTAGTCACAAATTAATACACCATGGCATATCAGAGATGCCTGACTTCGCTGTCCATGTGATGATGATAGTTTGAGGGGAGAGAATAGTTTTGCTCCATCTGATTCACAAATACCCCCGTAGAGTTAGTTGTTAGTCCCTACCTATATTCACTTAATTTTCCCTTCTCTTTCGATAAATTAGCGATGCTCTTAATACGCTTTGGATACAATCACCGTGGCACATCAGCGGTCCTTGACTTCACTATAGCTTTAATGGTGATACTTTCTGGAGAGAGGTGTGTTCCGTCCATCTGAATCCTCGGTTTCCCTGTACAGTCAATTGTTGGTCCCTGCCTATAATCACCAATTTCCCTCTTTTTGACAGATTAGCAAATGCTCTTATTACATCCGATGTTTGTTGCAGCATGGCAACAGTCGCAAATGAATACACTGTGGGTTATCAGAGGTCATATAGCTTCCTTGTACATGTTAATAGCATGTGATAGTTTCAGGAGAAAGGTGCTTTCCCTGCATCTGAATTCCAAGTTTTCTCCCTTAGAATTAATTATCAACCAATTTCCCCATCTATTTTGATAAATGAGCAAATGCTAATAATACACTCAAAATCACAAATGAAACACTGTGGTATATCAGGATGTTCTTGATTTCCATGTATATATATAGTGATGATGATTATGAGAGAGGAGCTTTCCCTCCATCTGAAGCCCAATTCCCCTATATTTGATTGGTGGGCCTTGTCTATCACCAATTTCCCCTTCGAAAAATGAGCGAATGTGCATACTACAGAATTACCAGAATTACCAGTTCCCATCATCTGGATTACCAGTTCCCATCCTGAATTACCAGTTCCCATCATCTGAATTACCAGTTCCCATCCATCTGAATTACCAGTTCCCATCCATCTGAATTACCAGTTCCCATCCATCTGAATTACCAGTTCCCATCCATCTGCATATCCAGTTCCCACCCATCTGAATTACCAGTTCCCATCCCTCTGAATTACCAGTTCCCATCCCTCTGAATTACCAGTTCCCATCCCTCTGAATTACCAGTTCCCATCCATCTGAATTACCAGTTCCCATCCATCTGCATTACTAGTTCCCATCCCTCTGAATTACCAGTTCCCATCCCTCTGAATTACCAGTTCCTATCCATCTGAATTACCAGTTCCCATCATCTTAATTACCAGTTTCCATCCATCTGAATTACCAGTTTCCATCCATCTGAATTACCAGTTTCCATCCATCTGAATTACCAGTTCCCATCCATCTGAATTAGCAGTTTCCATCCATCTGAATTACCAGTTCCCATCCATCTGCATTACTAGTTCCCATCCCTCTGCATTACTAGTTCCCATCCCTCTGAATTACCAGTTCCCATCCATCTGAATTACCAGTTCCCATCCATCTGCATTACCAGTTCCCATCCATCTGGATTACCAGTTCCCATCCATCTGGATTACCAGTTCCCACCCATCTGAATTACCAGTTCCCATCCCTCTGAATTACCAGTTCCCATCTGCATTACCAGTTCCCATCCATCTGCATTACCAGTTCCCATATAGTTGATTGGTGGTCCCTGTATAATAACCAATTTCCCCTTTCTTTTCGTTCTCATAATACCCTGTCGTTAAAATCACAAATAAATATAACATGTGTAAGCCTATATCAGAGTTTCTTGATTTCCCTATAAATTGTACATGATAAGGTTGTTAGTTTCCGGAAATAGGTTTCGGAATTCCTTACAACTGAATCAGCAGTCCCACCATGCCACTACCACTTAAAGCTTTGGGAGAAAGAGGAGCTCTAGGCAAAAAAATCACCTTAAAGTATTTTTGTGGGGACTCCGTTTTGTTCCAGAAATGAACATCAGTCTGAGTCAAACTGTCTACCTCAATTGATTATTTTCCTATGGCTCTAACTGGAATCTGCTATATCATATAGCATCTGTGTTGAAAAGGGCCAGAAACTTAATCAATGGAATATTAAATACAATTTGGGAACTTTCTTATATATCTGTAGAATATTGAACATAACTCGTAAATGGTGCTGCTCCCATCTTCCCGCAATCCTCGCCGACTATCCACAGAGCAGAAAATAAACAAATAAAAACGTATAATATTGTATTTTTGTATGTATATCACCCAAAACGGTCATGATATTGTTGTCCATAATTGGGAGTGAAGGACCTTGACACTTTAAGTTAAGTACGAAAGGATCAGTAGGGACAATGTCTTCATAATATGATCATGAACATCTATCATCCGGCGGTCCTTCTAAACCCGTCCACAGTCACACAAATACATATCAAGACTATTATTAAAGACATTGACACTATCGACTCCTTACGCAATTTAAGACCATGATCTCTGGTACCAGAATAAACAGACCACATAAAGAAATCGTCGAAACTGCTTATCAAAACCATTAATACTTTTAACAACGGAAGAAGATCACCACCAACCAACCGTTGACTACAAAGTTAAACAATCGGCTTTAGATATAAGTCAATCGTTGCTCATACGATAGAGGATTAAGGTAATTAACAATTTAGTATTCCTTCTTTGAAAACCGTGTTCATGGCCAATATCATCACCGAAGCTAAAAACGAATGACATGCCCCCCCCCCCCCCTAGCCATTTGCTTGTAGAATCAAACTACAATATCATTATGGAGAAACTTCATATGACGTCTTAACCCTAAAATCGAATTAGCTCTCCTGGCAGCTTCGATATACCATATAGGTGAAGTCAATGATATGAATAGCTCGCCTGGCAGATTCGATATATCACTTACTAGGTGAAGTCAATGTTATGATTAGCTCTCCTGGCAGCTTCGATATACTATGTAGGTGAGGTCAATGTTATAGCTCTCCTGGTAGCTTCGATATACCACTTATGTGAAGTAAATGTTATGATTAGCTCTCCAGGCATCTTCGATATTCCATGTATGTGAAGTCAGTGTTATTATTAGCTCGCCTGGCAGCTTCAATATATCAATAGGTGAAGTCAATGTTGTGATTAGCTCTGTTCCATGGAATATAGGGCTGACTGAACATATAGAGATGTAACCCTCACAAACAGAGTTAAGGATAAAAACGATGATAATCAGTGAATATTGATTGTACCCAGGATATAATCATAGTATTACTTACATATGGCGCTTTCCATCTCGACGATACGTCAAAACGCTTTGACATAATTACGCCGGACCATTGATGCATGTCGTCTGACATACACATACGTAGGCCCAAGGTGCTGATACATAGGCCCAATGGACTGCAACAAATGCGCCAGTTGACAAGTAAGACCTCGCAGATTCACATTCACATACCTGGGTAGAGCCTTGGCTAGCGTGGCGCAATTGGTTAGAGCATCCGCTTGCAAGCCGGGAGACCAAGATAGTGGTTTCGTGCCCGCGAGGG
>JAODAI010491276.1:0-13717 GCA_027575025.1 Scotoplanes globosa
GTCTGAATGTGATATCGAGATAGTTACCAGGCAACAAGGGCTCCCGTATAAGACAATTTTTATGAAAAAGATTGATGTAAGTTATCCAGCGTTCAATATTTACAATACATATATCTACTGATTATGTTTTAACAAACCCAAAACATTGTTTATATAGATGCAATCTGATGATAAATATGCAAAATATACGTAGGACAGTTTTGCGTCACTTGTTTTTGTGATAAATATACTGGATTTTATTAATAAAGAAAAATCGATTGGTTAATTAATCTAATAATACTGATTTTTCGATCTTTTATCGGGTATACACTGTAACCAAACTGGCCGTTTATTAGTTTGGAGAGAATCACATTTAAAATTATCTAGGTGATTTTTTTCTTAGACGAAAATGTATTTTGGTAATACCCATTATCTTCTGCAATCATGTAAGTTCCGGTTGGGAAATGTGTTTTGGGGAATATAAAAACGGCTTCCATGCATTTTCTATTACAAAATAGAAACCATGGAGCTTCACACAGTTGAAAAGTACTTAACTTAATTGGGTATCAGAGTTAATAAAATGCTCGCTATAACCAATAAATGTGATGAAATGTTAGGACATGTCGCAACCATGTATTGAAATAAAGTGCCCCGCGCAATGCCAAATCAGATGGAACGCACACGACAAGTGGCCAATGTGAATGGCAAAACACACAAGGGTCAGACGAATGGCGAAATGAAAGCACCAAGTCCCCATACTTGATACCCCATCCCCAGCAAACAAGACAGCCAATAAGTGCTTACTGGGTTGACAACCGCAGGTGTTCCTAAGTAAATACAATAATACTGCTTAAATATACATAGACACATGCTCCAGGCAATAATCATTAGTGACCTAGCTCTATAAATTGATAATTATATTAATAATAATGCATAATCATACAGGCATGCTTACAGGTGATAATCACTAGTGAGCTAGCCTTATAATACTACTACTCTCACGATAAATAATACATATTAATGCAGGTATGCAGGAGCAAGATCACTGACGAACTAGCCCAATCACAATAATGATTAAAACCACACCGTCATGTTCCTTGTACCTAATCGCAAGTAATCAAATAAACCTAACTTTGACCGTATAGCCACCACTCTCCCTCCAACTGCAAGGTGTGACTCTACCGCTTCTATATATTGTTCCCCTTTATTTTCCATGTGTGCAAGACAACGGTAGATGTGCCGCGCGGCATTTTGGTGGCTCTACCTTCCTTATATCAGCTTTCCATGCTTACACACAATAGTCCAGTTGTGGTCTAACAAGGCTTTTGCATAATCTGATGATAATATTCTTCTCCTTGGACTCAACTCAATGTTCCGCCAGATTAATCATAGTAGTTGGTCTGCTCTCTTGACGGATGTTACACAGTGCACATCTGGTTTCAAGGACATGTGTATCCATATTCCTAAATATTACTAGTGATATCCGTCTTTACCCTTCAGCATATAATATGTATTCAAGTTATTCCGCCATATGTGCATTACGCTACACTTGTCGACATTGAACTCCATCTGATCATTCACTTCTCAATGTCGCTCTGAATGTATAGGACTGTCATGAGTATAGATACATAAGTGTACAATATAGTGTGATCCGCACATTTACTCACTGTAGAGTCCATGTTGTATTCAAGATCATTGATGTAGATATTGAAATACATGGGACTCATGAATGAACCGTATAACATATAACTGCTTACATATCATTCCAATCAAGTTGACACCCATTCAATATCACTATGTTCTTCCTTCCCTCTAACCAGTTTTCAATCCAGTCCCGAATTCTTCCATCAATGCCAAGTGCCTTTATCTTACAGAGTAATCGCCGATGTGGGATCGGTAGAAGGCCTTACATAAATGCATGTACTGGACGTCAATTTGGCAACTAGTACCTACTTATCTCACTAAGTCGTATACATAAAGTAGTAATTCGATATACAAGATTTATCACGTCTAAATCCAAGCTGAGTATCCCTGATAAGTTATTTATCCTCAAGGTGATATATCACATGCTCTTTCACGGTTCTCTCCATGATTGTACATGAACATATATTAAGCTGATTGGCATGCAATTGTTAACTTTATACTTCCCACCTTTCTTGTACATGTGAGTAATATTTGTCAGTTTCCAGTCATCTGATACTTTGCCTATATCTACTGACGTTTGAAAGATGATGGTGAGTGTTGCCTTTTCTAAATGCGATGCCATTTTTTGTATACACACTGGTGGTATCTGATCTCCCCCTTGTTTGGCTTCAAATTTTCTAACATGTTTCTTATATCATCTTCATCAAAAGGTATATATATCAGTTTATATTCATCACATCCTTGGAATACAGGTACTGGTGTTGGTAACTCTTCGCATTTTTTCAGTTGTAAATACTGATGCAAAAAAGTTAGTATGTGCTTTGGTAGTATCCCCTCCTGGAGATACATTGTTTCGACCACTATCTTCCAATGGTCCTACCCATTCAATACTCTTGGTCATTCATGTAATGCATCTATACAAGGATTTTTAATCCTCTTTAATATTTTCAGAAAGTTTTCTTTCGATGTTCCTCTTGGCCTGTTTATTTCAATCTGGACCTCATAATTCAATTTGTGTAACCATATTTTGCAAAGGTCACACACAACTACCTTATCATATTCTTCCACTTGCTTGTTACATTTACAACATTAATTTTGGTCGATCTGTTTTTAACTGTCGACTAAATGCATATAAGTCTGATAATTCACGGATACTATGATAGAAGAACTTCTTCTAACATAATATATGATCGCAGTAGCTCACAGTATACTTAATGTGCATGTAGTAGATGATTGTAGCAACACTATAGTTGGCAATATAAGCCCAGAAAAAGGTGTTAACAAGGATGCTGAAGACAACGCGAGACTTAATAGGAAGTCATTGCAGATCATAAAGTACTGTTGTAATATGTTGATTTGATAATCCAAACAAAAGAGAGTTACAAAAATCAAGCTTCGAAGAAACAAAGGCATGAAATAAAATCGTCCTCATTCTTTTGATTAAGAAATTACCTGAATTATGAAATATTTGTAAGCTGCATATTAGCATATTTTAAGCTGCATAAGCTGCATATTTGAAGGATGATAATTCCAAGATAATGCTCCGATGTTTCGTAATCTATCGGAAACCTTAAAGGAATGCCAAAGTATGGTTATAAAGCCAATTACTACTGTTAATCATTCATTATTGATACATATCTTACTTTTTCATACTATCTATGTGTTTTCTGACAACTCAATCTATCTGTATCCTTAATAGTTAATGTTCAACATGTAGATAGCGCAGGTTATTGCCATTGATTTGAAATGAGTGAAACATGAATAATTATGATTTAAAGTGACATTTTATCTGGACGATCTTTTATCATACCACAGTACCAACCTAGTATATTATATACTAAAGTGAATATTTACCTGCCCTCCATCTGTACGGGAATATTTCCAGAGTGTTCTCAGGGTCACCATTTTGAGTCAAACATTGTACTAGCCTAATTACTAATCTGTAAATATCGATAAATTGTCAACTTTATGACAAAATAAATTGTCCGCTTAAATGTGTGAACATACACCATACATACACATGGATCACGTCGTACCACATGCACAGTGGAACAATGCACTATCAGTTTGTTTAATTAGGCCATTGTAATTCATTATCGTAACCCGAGTCGAAGTCTTCTCTCCAATTGGTACAAATATATTTTTAAAGTATTCGGAAAACAGTTACGGTTATTGTAGAGATTTGATTTTGTTTTGTCCTTAGTCTGGCTTTACATTTATTTTAGTCGAACGTGTATTACAAATGTGTACAGTGTACGTGTATGACAAGACGTATGGGATTGTTGGAAATAATTTGGACATAAATTCGTGAATTAATTAAATCGATTTAATGCTGACATATATTCGGTCAATCACAGCGTACTTTTAAATACGGAAATATATTCGAATTAATACGAATATATATTCAAATTAATGTACGAATTAATTGGTACTATCTCAAGTAATACCAGCAAAAATTAATACTGACATATATTCCAATATATATTTATTAATTTACATTAATACTAACCTATAATTATAATATATCATACTCGCATTAACTGGAATTAATACGGACACATATTATAATTAATATCAACATTAAATCAATTAATACGGACATATTATCATCCAATCACGTTTAAATTTAGGGTAACGGATATGACATTTTTGTCTCCCTTCCGCTATCAAATCGGTTGCTTCCGCTATTAAATCGGTTGCTTCCGCTATCAATTGGGTCGCTTCCGTTATGAATTGGGTTGCTTCCGCTATTAAATCGAAGTGAAATGGTTATACACGTGCTTAGTCACGTACAGATCATGTGCCGTATTTTATCCTGTTTTTAGAATCAGGATTACAGAAAAATTATACAAGCTATTTATGTAAATATTGCAGCACCTTTAAAAGCACACCTTGCAACTAATACACCAATGAATAGTAATGTGGAGTGTGTGAAGAAAGTCGTTAATGCTGGTGTTTGAAAAATCATTATTTTTCACTTTCCTAAGATTCGATCTGGCTAGTACAGCCCATGTTTGTAAATTGTACGTAGTAAATCATATTGAAAATTATTCTTCAAAAGTTCGCACATAACATTCACTATATTAATCAGTGCTGGTAATAATGCCAGATTTACCATTGTTTATTTACGTAGATAGATGCTCTTGATATATATAAGTTTTGCAACATAACGGGTGGAAATTATACACAAATTTCGTCAAACTTACAACATTATTTTCATTTTAGCGAAGATGGTGGAAATGTTATATATTACAGGATATTTGGGACTGGAGTGGCCAAGGATAAGCCCGAGTTTCATACAATTTTGCTCTACTGCCAATCGCATCACTCCATGCTTTACGGTTAATGGCAATTGTTTCCCAAGACGTACAGTAAATGCCAAAGTATTTCATGTATATCTTTAGATTGTCCTTAAAGCGTTTCTTCTCTCCGCCAACGCGCCGTGTTCCATTTCTCAATTCATCATACATTATTGTGACGTAACCAGCCCATCGAAGTTGCACCTTGCGAAGGAAAGCGAACACGCTTGATATGCCTGTTTTCTCGAGGACCTCAGTGTCTGGCACCTTGTCCTTCCATTTTACTCCTTGTAGCTTTCTTTTCTCAGGCAACACAGATGGAAACGGTTTAGCTTCTTTGAATTTACTTAATACACGGTCCAGGTCTCACAAGCATAATGCAGTGTAGTGAATACGATAGCACTATACACTTGAGTTTGATTGAGAGACTCACGCCCGGTCGATCCCATACCGAGGAGCGCAGACGTCCAAAATTGGAATTGGCCTTATAAATTCGCGCATCTGTTTCATCAACTATATGGACACAGTGATATAACGTATTTGCCAGGTAGGTGAACTTGTTAACTGCTTTCAGATGTTGTCCATTCACAGTAATGAGTGGTTCGTGGTATGGCTTCCATGGTGCTGTTTGTTGGATCACTTCAATATTTTAATACTGATAGTGAGTACGAAGTTGTTACAAGCATTACATAAGATATCCATACTGTGTTGCATATCTTAAGCACTTTCAGCGTTGAGAGAACAATCATCAGCGAAGAGGAAGTCGCGGAGTCTATCGAAATATACCTTAGTTTTGGCATAAAGACGTCGCAAGTTGAAGAGCTCACCGTCAGTCCTATATATGACATCTACGCCGGGATCGTCGTCCTGAAAGACATCTGTCAACACAGCCGAGAGCATCTTGCTGAACAAAGTTGGTGCCAGAACACAACCTTGTTTTACTCCGTTGGTGACATTAAACATATTGGAAGAGACACAGTCGTCAAGAACTTGCGCCAGTATGCCATCATGTACTTGTCGAACTAGTTTGATAAAAAGGGCCGGGCATCCGAACTTGCTCATGATCTTCCAGAGTCCCCCACGACTGATCGTTTCCAAGTATTTTGTTAGGTCAACGAAAGTGTTTTGTACTTGGCATTTCTTCTGTATTTGACTCGCAGCAAATATGATGTCAGTTCATCCAACGTGAAGTTGTAATTTAAAAGCCTTTGCTTCTCCCACTTCGGTGGTCGCTAAGCGTCGTAAAATTAAATAAGCCTTCCATGCCGACTATTATTATAGTTATTCCTCGTTCTTTTCGGAAGCGACACTTACTGTCTGGTAATCGACCTTTCTCGAGATGTTGTTTGAGACGGTTGAGGAGTATTCTAGCCAATATCTTTCCTGCGATATACAATAGTGTGATCCCTATGTGGTTGTCATATGCTTGTATGTTACCCTTGCGTTTATATAGGTCGACGATACATGCATATTTGAAGTATTGAGACAAAACTCCCAGTATCCATACCTTCTTGTTATGTAGCAGTGGACCAGCATGCTTATATATTTCAGTTGGTATTGAATCAGCTCCAGTTGTTTGATGGTCTCAAGAATTTCAGATAAGTCGTGAGGGTTGTCCATATTCTGATTAGTGATAACTTGGGACAATCTGTTGACGGCTGCTTCAATTATATGAGATGGCTTGTTCAGTACGGCTTCGAAATATTCCACCCGTCTATCGAGAATGTGTGATTTATCAGTTATAAGAGATGTCCCATCAGCACCGAGTAGAGGGAGATAACTTACCGTTTGTGGTCCGTACACCATCTTGATGGAGTTCGTAAACACGTTTCATATCGTTCGTGTCCGCATAGTGTTGGATTTCGACTGCTTTCTTGCTCAGCCAAGTACTTTGCATGTCACGTAGTTTATGTTGGATAGTGTTATAGATCTTTTAGAATGCGGATTTCCTTGCTGGACTTTGGACATCGAGGTAAACGCGGTCTGCGTTTTTCCTCTAACATTTTCGAAATTTCGTCGTTGTTTTCGTCGAACCAATCTTGATGTTTGTATCTTCTACGACCAAGGCTTTTGAGTGATGATGCGTGAACAGTACCACGAAAGGAAAACCAGCTTTCTTCAATATGATCAGTAATGTGGATATTTTGGCAGCTCTTTTCAAGTCCATCCGCAAAGGATTTGCAGGTGTGAGGATTATTCAGCTTTTATACATCCAGTCGCTTTGGAGTTTTACGTCTCTTGGGGCGGCACTTGTAAACAATACGCAGTTTCATCTTTGAAATGATGAGTCGATGGTCTGTCCAGCAATCAGGACTACACGTATACTTTGTCAGGCATACATCCTGTATGTCTATTTTCATCACAATAGCGTAATCGATGAGGTGTCAGTGTTTGGATCGATGATGCATCTACGATGTCCTGTTGCGAGTTTGAAGACGAAATATTGTGTTAGTAATTAGAAGTTCATGCTCACAGCAAAGCTGCATCAGCAATATACCATTGATGTTACGTTTGCCTATACTATCCCAAGTTTGATGGTCGGTACCCACTCGAGCATTGAAGTCGCCGATAATGATGTGTTTGTCAGCTGTTGGCACTACTGTGACTAAGGTGTGAATATCTTTATATAACTTGTATTTAATGTCATCTGGATTGGTCATGGTGTTGGCATAAGTACTGATAATAGTGGCATTTTTATTATCTATGAGCGAGATGTTTAGGATCATGAGTCTGTCGTTGATACCCTGTGAGAGACTCGACAGCTTGGCAAGTTCCCGTCTACATCTTCCAGTAGTTTTGCACCTATTCATTGACGCTCTTCCAACGCCACAGGACTTTGGAAGAGTGACAAATATGACATAGGGATGAAAATGACTTGGAATGTATAGCTTTACTAATATTATTACTGACAGATCAGCAATGTGTAGTGTTAATTGGACTACAGTTCTTTGTATTTATAGTTGATCGATGAAGTTGTGTAAACTTTTGTCCATATCTGTTTGATGTTATATGCATTGGAATGTTCCTAACAAGCATATAAGGCACCATGCATTATACACAGTCATTTTCTCCATCTGTATTAGCATGGTAAAAAATAAATAAAAAAAAAAATAGTTGAGGGAATTACTATCTAATAATTTCCATTATAGTTCAACTGAATACCATTTGCCGCAGGCATATACTAATATTATAATTGTTAATAACATCAATATTAAGACGGTCACATAGTGTAACAATTCGCTTGTTAACATATATTATATCAATCATCATGTTTAATTAATACAAATACATGCGAGTCCAAAGTTTGATATATTGATTAGTTCAACAGTTAATGCATAATATTACCATTTACAGCATCATACTCGGATTAAAATCAATTGTTAAAGAATATTGTATTAATGCAGTACAATTTGGTACTGTGAGCATAGCTCATACTTAATATATCCATACTTTCTCCGAAAATTCACTAATAACATATTATCAATATGTAATGCAAAATAACCCAAATACTTGTATAAAAGTAAAACATTCCATTAAATGGGTGGTTACTATTACATGCAACAGAATATATAACTTAAATGGGCAATTTCCTGCATAATACAGTTTAGTAAGTGCATCATTACATAATATTTGATAACATACAGTATGCATATGGGTTGATTCAAATTAAAAAAAAACTACTATAATTAACTTTCAACGTAATGGCAAAATATCTGAGCATACCCTTACTATTTATTGTTTTAGGTACACCAGCTACTTCACAGTTACAACGACATATCTGGTATGGTGCATACAACACTTGATGCACTGGACATAGGGGAACCGGTTGAACAACCAACTCAGAACGGTATGTTAATATTGATTTCTAAGTACATACATTAAATTTCGTCAGTTCGAGTTGAATTTAAACTGATACAAGAATATGCATCACCTTTACCACATTAAGCGAACGAAAATTGGTCAAAGTAATGGTGAGTGAGTTTGGTACGATGGTTATGTTATTAACTAGTATCGGACCGAAAGCAACTATTGTAGAATATAGCTGACGAATGTCGTACCCTGGTGGTTCTATAAGAAACATACCCCGGATTCGCCAGAAATAGCAATGTACCCAACTCTGCAATCACTTTGTGGATCCTGTTATTCATAGCAGTAATTGGGCTTTGTAAAAATGTAGATAATTTTAAATACCGTGATATATAATGAAGCGGTGTCCTATTTAGCTAAATATGTATACCATGGATGACATCCTAGAACCCTTCCACCACTTTCGAAATGTATTATTTTAATTAAATTAATATTGTCATTGTAAATGATATTGATAATGGTATTGATATTACAATTAAATGATGATAAACATATACACATACAACTGTATTAATTGACTTTGTAATTACCTGCTATATTACTTGTATGTGATATTCGTACACATAATCTAAAATATAAATTAATCAATTGTATCTATGGTTTGTTTTTAGATTATCAATCAAGAGCGACAAAATTATTTCTGAAATTATGCCACGCTGTCGAAGATAAGCTATACTTAGAAGATTGCCAAAAGATGGCGGAATATTATGCCTTCAGCGCAGATGAAACAAACGCAGTGTCAAAAGCAATTATACCGGCAAGATCTATGCTAATGACATTGGAAAGTAAAGGCAAATTTTCAATGGATATGTTAGGTCATTTGCAAAATGGTCTATTTCACATAAAACAAAGTACTACGGCTGGAATTGTCACAGATATTAAAAGAGAAATGCAATCTCTCAAAGAAAGTTATATCTGAGTTTTAATATACTTTTGAAAATTAATTTTGCTTTACTAGTATACACATTTTGTGTTATATTTTATATGTCATGTTTCATTATAATTGGTAGTGTATATTTATTTTGTCTGAGAACCATAGTCCATTGTATGTAATATTAATGGCGTATTGAATGACAGCCAAAACTATATGTAATAGACAATCAATGTTGCATGTCATTTAATTTATCATTTTCAAAAAGTGGTAAATAGCACTGTGAATAAGAAATGAACAGTGAACGTTCGAAAACAGTGTCGGTTAATGTCTTAAAATACCGTTGTAAATGTCATACTTCCACAATTATATAGGAAATTATTTTCTCACATTGACCAACAATGTCAAAACTTTTCAACGACGACGTTGGGTAAAACGCAAAACTCAATTAATTTGGATTTGAGGTATTTCGAAAAACTGAAAAAATAACAGTTTTATATGTACGGATAGCATTGCGATTTCGGCATTTTTATATTTATTTATGCATGCGGTTGCCAAATTGTTTAAAACGGTACTTCCTATACAATAATAATAATATATTAAACTTATAAAGTGCGTTACAACGTAAACAAGCCCAAGGAGCTGTACCAAAAATATACATGTTATACACAACTAAACATATGGTTTTCAAATTATTTTTTGGGGTATTAACATTCGTCATCGCGCGAAATTTGGAGGCCAGGCTATTCCATACCGTTGAGAATGCCACCAAAATTTACCGTTCACGATATAAATTGACTTTTCTAGTCTTTGGTGTACATAACCCAACTTGGAGAAACTACATCAGTGCCCCGTATATATGAGTATAATATCGCTTAAATATTCTGGGGCCATACCATGTACCGCTTTGAAAATACGTACAACATTCTTGTCCCATATGTGTTGTTGGATCGGAAGCTAGTGCAAATTGACAAGAACAAGGATCATGGATTCACGCTTCCCGCATCTAGTGACACATCGAACTTCAGTATTCTGTACTATTTGTAATTTTGATAGTATAATGCCAGGGAGTCAATAGCGTAACATATTACACGAATAAGTGTGCGAGGCGCACCACTGATGTATATCTCTATACTATCCGTGTCCCATTCAGGTTTGGACAATTGTTGAAAAGGTTAACCCACCACTATAATAATTGTAGATAAATTATTTAAAAAAATATTGTACCTATGTTAAATATTATATATAATGCCACAGCATAGTCACCATAACTAGGTTAGTAAAGTCAGGGTAGTTACGGTGATGATATTGTCAACTACTCACTTTAATCAAGGAAGTTTGAATTCGATTATAGTTAATTTTTATTTTGTATACACCTTAGAAACATGTTGATAGCATTAGCTTCCATAAAACCAGTGCAATTGATGATATCAGTAATTATCGTCCAATCTCAATTATACATGTGATTACTGAGATATTATATCATATCCAAGTAAATATCAATTTGTAATATAAACTGTACAATTCTTCGGTAATAAACATTGATTGTTGTAAAATTACTGGTATGTAATTTCACTGACTTCAAAATGCAGTTGATACTATTGTCCGTATATTAACAAAAATATACTTGAATGGTAATCAGTTATTACAATCATGTTTTTTAAGACGACTCACAATGCTATTAAGTGATCAATCTATTTATCGTATTTTTGTTATTTTTACTATGTGAAAAATATCACGGTCAATAGTATTATGTCAATAATGAAATACCAGTAATATATATATATATATGTGTCGATGAATTATCCAGTTTATAAATATATTGACTATTGTATTGAGTTACTATGCGCAATGCAGTGATTGAGTATGCACCGGTGATCACCTAATACATATTGTAGTAAATTTATCCTACTATCATGTCAAGAAAAAAATGACTATTATATTAATAATAATAATATCGGCCTGGAAGGTACTTTATTTTACGACGATAATCGACCACCGATGTGGAATACGTATATAATACTTACAACTTCACGTCGATTGGCAGTCCATTCTAAAATGACCTGGAATTCGAACTTCAGATCTCCCCATTACTGAGCTTCATCGCTTCATCATTCACTGACCTCAACCGCTTGGCCACAGCACTGGTTAATGAAAATTATGAAAATTCAGTGTGGTAAAATGAGAAATCTTGTTTTGTATCACGGATCTTTGATAGATCTTCATAAAACAGGAAACACTTTGTACAAATTATGTTTTACTGGAAGAAAATGGTAAAATCAAGTGGATATGTATGTAATTTTGAATGATATCTTTTTCCGCAGAATATTTCATTATGGCCTTTGGATAATAACAATATGTTATCTTATTATTGTCTGTATTTCAAAACCTCTAATAAGGATATTTTATATCATGTAATACATTATATGTAATGTGGTATAAACTCAGTGTACCATTCCCGAACGAATCCTAAATGTATACCATACTGTACTTGTATATAATCATACTAGGGAAAATGTTGCTAAATTATAATATATTTTGCATGGTCGTAGTCTTATAAAGTAAGAAGAGATGTACAATGTTACATTATTTCCTCCACATCCGTTTACCTTATTTTCTGCATGGAACGCATTGGTTAGATTCGGAAAAAACAATACAGTCATAATAAATGGGGATATCTAACCTAATTATATCATCGATGTGTACATAATAAAGGAGTCTATATTCCTTTTAATCCAACACTTTCATTTTGTTAGTTATAATTCAATCTACTGTATATATATGTACACATCATATTAACATATGGATTGTTGTGTACCAACATCATCAGCTTTGAAATTTCGTGAATTCCTACTGGTAACAATATAAAATAAACTTGATTCGATCTTAGTTCAGCTTACCAAGCTCCAATCAATACCATATCAGCTAGGGGAATGGAATAGCCGAATGTCAAATTTCTAAGAAAAAGTAGTTTATTAAGCGTGACGTTCTGGACGTGGTAGATTACATTAATTTCATGGAAAAGGAAGTTGATAATACACATCTAAAGATGGATACCAAGGCTGACACATTTGACGTCTCAAAATTGGAGGTGCGACTTTCGTCGATCGAACACAGATACTCACGTAAACTTGATGACGTGGAAAATCGTTCCATATCTAACAACCTCGTATTCTCTGGTATTCCGGAAGGATGTGAACAAGGGCCTGATCATCGAAATTCGTGTGGAGACACTATACAAATTTCATATTCAGAGACATGCTGGACCTGGACGTTTCCGATGTGAATATAGAGAGGGCTCACCGAACACCCGGAGACCAGTTCCTGCTACCAATGCGACGGGTAATCCACGACCTTACATGCACGCTTTCTTCGAATTGGAGATCGGGAGAACGTTATCTATGCAGCCAAGAAACTCAAAGACAAGTCTTTGCAAGGAAACAAGATTTGTATATAAACTCCCTCGTACGTGATATACGTAAAAGCTTCAGACGTTCATCGGACGTAGTGCGGTAACGACCCCATCTCAAGTATGCCTTCATATCCCTTTCTGTTCCAGGCAGAAGGTGCTCCACGAACGTCGGTTACGGGGTCAGTTACAACAGTTGGTTTCCATATAAAAAAGTTAGTTGAATTTGTTTCCTCAATGTTGAAAGATATACCGTACTGGTAATATATTAAACAAATAATGAGTTATGATTATAACATTTACGGGAGCTCCCAGCCGTTGTGATTTTTTTCACTCTGCCTATTATGATGTCGGCATACAACCAACATATTACCTTACTTTATTATTTTGCATTATGTTTCGTACCTTTTGTTTCAACTTCATCCTTGCATGTCAACTGAAAAATATAATTTATTAAATATTTACAGATGTAAAAGTTATATTTACAATATCAACACAATATCCAAAATGTATACAGACAAACCATTATATTATGATGATGATATCAATATTAATTTCAATGCTATTTGCCTAGAAATTCTGATACAAATGCATTGGTTAGTGATAATCAGAGTATGGCTTCAGTTTTGAATGGGTTTTTTGCTTCAG
>JAODAI010491387.1:0-13715 GCA_027575025.1 Scotoplanes globosa
CTTATGAGTTATGACCCCTTTTATTATGAATAACGAACCCTTTCGGTCATTATGAATAACGAACCTCGTTTTTTTTGTTCAGCGTGTTATGAATAACGAACCTTAGGAAAAATGGCCCTTATGAATAACGAACCTTATGAACATCGGTTATGAATAACGAACCTTAGGAAAAATGAACCTTATTAATAACGAACCTTATGAACATCGGGTAGACCCCGTTTGTCCAACCATACACGAGCTGTTAGCACGGAAGCAAGTCCAGATCTGATTGTCGGTCGTCTGGCGGACTTAGAGATATACCATCCAACCGTCACTGTATACACATCTGAGAACAGCGCGTGTATCACCTACTGAGGTTTGTCAATTAAGTTGGGGTAAATATTATATACCCATATCTATTGAAATCAGTTGAAATTTGTTTATTTCGTTTTTTTAGATATGGTGTCAAATTGATTGAAATATATATAAAATATGCAAAATCAAGCAAAACCCGGGAAATCGCAAGATCCAACGTCAACTGTAGTAAGATGTATGCATGACATTATATATATATATAACATAAATATTGGGTTGAATTAATATAATAGGACATATTCCTAATATTATTCTCACAAATATGATACGCGCATTAACGCACGGAACTCGGAGTCGTAATACGTTTCACAGTAAGTATGTAAATATAATGTATGTGTGTAACAAAACACAACATGTTACAGTATGCTATGGTATAATTATATCAATGATCTTGTAAAATATTAACCCAATTTAAATTTCTTTTACAAATAATATAAACTGATTACCGAACAAAAAAATATGGGAATGATCTAAACATATTATTTCCAACATATTACCTTAGTTTTTAACGAGGCTTGTTTCTAAACTATTTAATCACCAAACTAATTATTTAATTAACAAACCTAATTTTAGCCTATCACATGTACTTAGTACATAATATGTTTGCGATTGTTGATATGAAAGATAATTAATTTATATTCATTTATCAGGTGCAACACCATTTGCTGGTAAAGATAGATCAGATGTCGAATGCATGATGCGAGAGAAACAAAGACTCTCTTTACCAGATAATTGTCCTGGCGGAATGTAAGTTCACAAAATAAGATTGAAAAGTTACAAAACCGGTTATAGTTTAGTATATAATCATGAATGAATCATATGGAATTGAACTGATGTATGTATTATAACGCTTCACAAAAATATAAAGCATTATATGCCTATCTCTGAAACAATATATACTATACTATATTATGGTGTTCTGATAATAATGGACTATTGACAATGAACGCTTTACTGCAATAGTAAATTGGTATATATGAGAGGACGCACTTCCCGTGACCGTTGTACCACGAATTATAAAACAGCATTCGGTGCAAATAATACGTTAAAATTATACGTCGTAGGTATACTATTGAAGATTTAGTTATTGGTATTTTCTATATGATTAATGATATTGTACCACCTGAATTTAATAAAATATTATATTACACGTTGATTTATCCACATTTTTCATATTGTGTTACTCTGTGTGAAAATGATTTCGCCTTCTAATTTAATTGTGTTCAATTTACTCCATAAAAATGCAATACGTGTCTTATTACCAACTCTGGTTACAATGCTCATACATCACTTATGATTCAGTATTATACAATTTTAACTATTGACAATGTCTATAAATTCCATGTTAACTTGGGACTTCCGTGTTCAAATATTTTAATGGAATGCTTCGAAATGTATTCGATAATTACTTTAATTTAATTTATGAATACCATAAGTAAAATATCAGCATATATATCCTACCGGCCGCTGACTCAATATTGTGTTTCGTGTGCATGGGTTCAATTTCGTCCGTCTGTATATTGTTATTCCCACTTTCACATTACGTATTTACTCACCAGTGCATTAACTTAGTATTTACAATAACATTTTAAATTGTCATTACCAATACTACTTATTTGCGAAATATAGTCAGTATGCCATGAACACGTATATTTTACTCAACGCTGAATTAATGTAATCATAATTATTATTTTAATTGGAAAGTAAATATTAATACTATCAATACAATTAGTTGAATCTAACACTCGGAGTTCATTTACTTCAAATTGAGTAAGATTAACCGAGTGTGCAAATCAATACTATGAGTATATTTGGTAATGCCTTGGAATGAGTAAAAACTGTTTAGTACAGCTGTATTCATCCAAAATGCGAATGAAAAATACCACAAATCTGAATTATGTTAACGAATTACTAGTAGTTCACAAATCGTAATTTTGAATGTAAGACATTCAAAAGCGAATCTACTTATACGATAGTGATGTGACGCAAAAGTGTGTAATGAGCATGTACATGAACGTGACATAATTATAACGTGTCAACTGTCATGGTATGGTGAATATATTGACGATCCAATTGCAGATAGCATTGACGTTACATATGTCCAATAATTCCACGCATGAGTGTTGTGTTTATAAGGTTACACAACATAATGATTGTACAGCAACACGCTGTTCAACACTTTCCTCAAATAACAATAGTTCGTCAATGATATATGTCACTATAATTATGATATTCTAGTTATCAAATATATCTGCGATATTTCTTTAACACACATATGAACGGGAATAGCTGGCAGTTAATTCTAAATTGTTGGGAAGACAAAATGGACAGCCGACCCAACTTTGCTGATATATGCGATCAGCTGTCAGCTATGGTCAGCGACGATGGTGATTACCAGGTAAGACGTATCACACATTTAGACTCAATTTGGTTGGTATTTTAATTATATAAATGAAATCGAGCTACAACATATTATATATATATATACATATATGACCCATCACTGCTATAGGCCAGGAGCTTGTTCCATAATATTTCACGCCATTTATCCCAGAAGATTTGACCCCTTAAAGTTATTAGACGACCTCAGTAAGTAAGACACAGGTAGACAACCTAACCACAGTGTATGGGTTTGACCCCCATATCCCCCTATTTTTAAAAAATATGGGTTAATTTCACCCCATTTAGCTCATTGACCAAACCTTGTCAAGATGGGGTAGTATATAATTGTACATTAGGAAAAAAACATAACAAAACAAATTGACGGGGAAAAGGGTTGTCAGACTCAGCACAAAATCACCCCCGTATTGATTTCACCCCATCTAGCCCATGGATAAAACTTTTACAAATGAAATTAATATGATTGTACATTATAAAAACAAAAAACTTAACAAAATATTGGAAAGAAAACATTGTCAGACCCCCACAAAGGTCACCCCGGGCCGCTCACCCCAAATGTGGGGTTGTTTTACCACATCTATCACATGGACAAATGTAGCTAGCAAATGGACGTTTTTTTAGAAATGGAAATAGTGTGACTGTACATTATAAACACAAAAAACTGACCAATATATTGGATGAAAAAAGCACTGTCATACACCCACAAAGGTCACCCGGTGGACACACCCTAAATGTGACTTAATTTCACCCCATCTAGACCATGGACCAAACCTTGTCAAAGAGAGGTATAATGATTGTCCATTAAGAAAACAAAAACTGACCAAAAATTTTAGCTGAATGGGATAATCAAGCCTCCACAAAATCACATCCCGACGTATTGATTTCACACCATCTAGCCCATGGATCATACTTTTACAAATGGAAGTATAATATGTCTGTACATTAATATTTAATTTTCTGGATTATACGTAGAATTTACAGTTTTCGGTATTATTATATTGAATAAACGAACAACCCTTTTAAAATGACAATATGTAGAAAATAAAAAAATAAGAAGTATTTAACGATAAGAACATAATAAAAAGGAGGATAGCATGAGGCCCAAAAATGCCGTAGCCAACAATGTATACGAACTGCAGGAACAGTGTCTGAGTTTCAATAAATGTTGGTATGAACTAATTAGCCATTAAATTGGTAGCTATTCATATGTTTGTTTAGTGTCTGCAGTCACGGATAATCTCTGTTTTGGGAGAAAATGGTGTTCACCGGAAACGTACACAATTTATGTAAACAAGGGCACGCCATAGTGTATTTTAAACGCAATGCACAACATTAAAACAATATAATACATAAGATATTTTCCGTTTTCACATTCTAAAAAAAATATTCAACTTGAGGGTATAAAACTTAATGCATATTCAGCAGCCTTGTTATACAAAATATATAAAAAATATATTTGTAAAAATCGATATTCATCGTTAGAAAAATGATTCATAATACAAGTACAAATTCAATGTTGTTTTACCGGCATACGGCTCGATAGCGACCGTATAATGCGAATCTTAGTACACATTCAGTTGCCCAGCACATTGGAATTTTAGATTTAACGTAAAGCGCGAGAAGGCTAGACTAGGTTCCAATGCCTACATGTTAGTTTATGTTCATCCTAGACATAACCTAGATTCAAACTCAACTGCATACCGTTAGGCAAATGTCTAGAATAAATTTGGCATAGTTTTATTAGGTTAATACTAACAATAACTTTAAGGCAAGCCTACACCAGGTATACACCAGGCTTAACGTTAATAATATGTTTATCTCAGGCTGAAGCTGGGTCACACCAGGCTTCCTAATTTGTATTCCTATTAGCAATAAGGAATAATTACAAAATAGAGTGGTAAATCCACAATTTTCGAAAAACTAAATTGATTAGAAAACATGGCTAGTGTTAGGAGTTAAAGACAATTTCGTCCTTCTATGGGGAATCTTTATAGGCCTTTCAAAATCCGAATTCGAAATTTAGAAAAAAAATAACAGAAAGTGGTTTTCAACAATTATGGGTATGGCTGATTGTTATCGGCGTGAATGGTCAATTAACCGAACACAAATCACGATATCAGGACCAGGTTAGGCACATCACATGATATAGGTATGTATTATACTAAACACTGTCGATAGGCTAGGCATATTAACTAAATCGGCTACACTGAAATTATAAATTGGTAGCACCGACCAGGGACACTAGTCAATCAGTGCCCACACTAACAAGCGATACCGACTAACCAAATCATGTTATCAAACTCCACGACAGCGAGACAGTGTATTATTATAGAAAGTCGATATTCAACACAAGTGGGCTATATATGGTTAGTTTTCTTTTTGAGGTAATTTGGAGGCAAAAAATGAAAACCGTTGAGATGCTGGATTGCTCATTTTAGAAACTTCAGCTAATCACAGCATATCGGATTGCTTAGTTAGTCAATCAGTCGTTTTCACCTTAGTCTGTTGATATTTCCCACGATTTTAACTGAATTTCCATAAATATTTCAACCGACTAGCTTACCGACTAAGTTCCATCGAAATATATCATTGAAATATGACTGACTAAGATACTGACTAGCGTTTCGCTAGTCGGTGAGCTTGATAACAAGAATGTGTTTTCAGTGATAGGCTACGTTGAATAATTTAGGCGGAATAAAACAATTCACATTATTTCAATTCCTATACTGTACAAAAATTAGGGAAATATTACACCACAATTTGGGGTAAGTACGTTTCCCTCGCTGGAAAATGTCACGTTTCCATGCAATCAAGGAACATATATCGTGGTAGCATAGTTACACAGCTCTGGGAAAATGTGCATGTCAATAACAATAACATTTATCCAATCAGAAGCGACATCAATCGCGTGTTCTTAATTCTGCAGCGACGGCTGCTTGCGACAACAACAAGAGGCGCATAGCATAATGTATCATGTAGGTATAACCATGGGAAGATATGTTCATTTTACTGTGTACATTGTTGTACAATATTGATATAGTGAACGTTGGTTCAAAGATGAAAAATAAAATAAAATGGCCGTGCCGCTGATTTTGATGCATTGAGGCCGTGACTCCGATATTATTGTGAGGTTATATAATTCAATATTATTCTGTAAGTGAGTGTATTTTACTATTTTCATTATTGCCCCAAGTATATTGTCCCCCTATAGCCAGGCGTTCATGGTGTGTGTAACTATATGATGGATAGTAGGCCTATCGTATTTTTGCACGACGGGATTATATCGGTAGACAGTTGTCGAGGGAGAGGGGGGGGTATTCTTATTAACCTAACGTTAGTTCTAATGATATTGAAACCTTTAAATTAGTCACCGTGGACCAACAACTTAACCTGAAAAAAATAATTTGAGAATTGATTGTCTAGTTGTGAGTTCAATAAAAAGTGAGAAAACTTGTATTTTACGTTTTTAACGTTTTTTATGTATTAAATATTACACCACTTTCTGTGTGAAAGGTTTGTTTTAGCTAATATTCGAGGTAACCTGTTTTCCAAACTTAGTGGGATGACACTTATCTGCCACCAACTTTGGGGGTAAACTTACCTTTCCTCATGCATAGGGGAAAAATTACACCAAAATTGAGGAAACATACACATTTCCCTAGTGTGGAAAAAGGTTTACCCCACCTTGGGTAACCTGCATGTTTCCCAAATAAGGAAAAGTTAGTTTACCTCTGAAAGTGGGGGAAGCCTAGTTACACCCATTTTTCGAAAAGGTTTCTCTACATTGTTTACAGTGTAGAGCTATTACGAAGACGACTTGATACCAAAACTTAATTTGAAAGTATTTATAGGGTTACGATATAGTTGAACATTTGCGCGCAAAAATAATAGGTATATACGAAGTGGAACTAGAACGAAAGATGATTTCACTGTGAAGAAATAATTTGAAATGTAATTATGTGCCTAGGCTTATGATATTTGAAAATATTAAAACAATAGATACAAACAAAGTAAAACTAGGCTAGACCTAGAAACAACGATAATTTGACTGCGGCAATATCTTGTAAAGTGTCTTATTAAGTTTACGATAGTTGAACAGTTTACGCGGGACAAAAAAATATAAAATATTTTAAATTACAGAACTATATTACTGTCAAACTTAATTTTCAAAGTATTTGTAAGATTACGATGGTTGCAAAGAGTATGCGAAAAAATACTGCATATACGGAATGAAACTCCTAGTACAAAGGATAACAAAATTGCAATGTAATTTATAGGTTTACGACTTTTGGAAATTTTACGAAAGATAAAACAAAAGATAATTTTATTTGGAAACGTTATATTAAGAAATATTTTAGGCTAACGATAGTTCCACAATTTACGCGGGATAAAACATTGAACAATATACACTATTTTAATTCACAAAGCTAGTACGAAGGAAGATTGTATTACGATACTTAATTGTCGAAGTATTGCTGGGGTTATGATAGTTGCACAGTTTAAGCGGACACAAATAGCATACAATGAAAATAGAACGAATGATGATTTCACTGCTATAAATTAATTTGCATAGTAATTATAAGCTGACGATATTTTAAAATAAGAGGCCTAAACCACACTCACCCAACATATCGTCTTATCCAATTTTTATTAAACTACTGAAAAGCCTTTTTCCACTTTGAAAAATATAGTCACACAGATGGAAACGATAGTACCATATTGCATCTAAGCCCCTTTACATGAGAAATGCACCCCACATAATCAGTTGATCACTACTTTATATATATGTGTGTATCACTGAGCAAACTGCCAAGGTCAAAATCTGAGACTGGATACTCCTGGATTAATCTGGCTTACGTGTAAATGGCTTTAACTGTCACTACTTGCCAGTGCTGCATTTAAGATAAGAGCGCGGTAGGGTATAGTAATTTAATACCTGGCTTGTCAGCAGGGTGTTGTGTAATTAACAAGCATTCAACTGCTGGCACTGACCAGAGAGTTGATAGGGACAGCATCGCTACACAGTGATGCCGCGGGGAGGGTGAAACATGTGTCTACATTTTACAAGACCGAATCAATTAAAAAGGAGAGGCTAGTTCTACACATAAATATCATAAAACGCGACGTTATCAAAGAATGGAACGAGCAGGGATTTCTGTGTCATGAACATGGCATGTAGCCTACGAGATAAAATTACAATAACTCGTGAAAATCAGATTTACCATTGATACATGTTTTATTGAATACTGATTGGCTGTAGTAATGTCTTAAAGCAAATGATATAGATTACAGGCTTGTGCTGGACTTAATCGATTTTGATAGTTCAATTACTTTGATTATAAAAACTGAGGTGCTAATAAATAGGTACTGATACAAATTAGCATCAGGGGTATAGCCTACTAGTTCATAACATATATGTGCTGGGTTTTTCAGCACCCACATGTCCTGGATTACTGGGAGACGGTGATTGGCAGCTCAACATGGTTATACTCAGGTTGTCAATTAAACGGGCGTGACCTAAATTTTATAAAAAATATGAGCATAGTAAACTCTAAATGACCATTGAGACAATATACCAATAAATTGCCATTCATAACATTAGTCTAATAATATACCTTAACATTAAGCTGAACAAATTTGGTAAAATGCAAGTGAAATAAATCCTATGATATTTAATTAGTTTTCTGGCAAAGTATTGTACATCGTAGTTAGTTGGGGGATTAAAATAATGCAAGCTGCATAATAATATTTTCAATATACTCTGTTTGAAAATAAGCTTGTATAATTGGAGTCTTGCGTTGTTACTCTTGACATAGCTTTAGTTAAAAGCGTGTATCATCCATTGGTAGGTCGGGGATACACATTCCAAATACACTTGATTGAAGAAGTACATGTACAAATCTAAAATGTGCAATGACGAAAGGCTATTTATTTATCTATTAAAATCAATGATTCTGTTAATCTTTATTAATTTATTATTTGTCTTTGAAAATGTATTTTTTTTTATTTTAAATATAATATTTTACTTAATAGTGTTTGAATTTGACTAGACGTATAGGGTAACATATGGTAACATGCTGTTTTTCAAATTCAGTGACAAATATGCTCATTGGTTGGATACATTCCGTGTGGCAGAACGTATAGTGATTGACATGTCTAAGATTAACGTGGTATCAGTAGCCTGGAGTGGTCTCTTAACATAGTGTATTTCACATTGTACACTACTGGTACTTTATCTTGACATAATGATTAATTACATTTCTACTGAGTCCTGGAGGTGATACGGAGAGTAAAAAATAATGCAAATTATCTGGAGAAATTTACATTATCTCGAGATAAATTATCTCGAGATAATACAATGACCTCGAGATCATTGCATCATCTCGATATATTGTAAAGATCTCGAGATAATGTAAAGATCTCGAGATGCAATGATCTCGAGATAAATTAGCTCGAGATAATGCAAATATATCGAGATGATTTCCATTATTTTTCTCTCCATGTCACCCCCGCAACTCCGTACATATACACATAGTGTCATAAATATTCCAGGACCAATATATATTTGCATTGTATCAATAGGCCTATGATACAGCTATAACTCCAATATATCACCGTAATGCAATATGCCAGTTATTCGCATCATGTGAGTTATAGCCGGGAAGCGAGATTTTTATTCCTAGTCGAATCGAGGGTAATTTGAATATTGACAAACATTTTAGAAAAATGGAAATTGATAAGAAAACAATGTTTATGGTCAGGAATTTGTCCAGATTATTGTCCCCTTCCTGAACGATATACTCAAGTTATGAGTCCAGTTCAGTATACAACAGATACAGATACAGACATAATCGACATCGGTCTTCCATAATCCGAAGTCAAAATGTAGTAAAAGGTTCCAGAAAGTGAGTCTTAGCCGAGGGGCTGGACGAGGTGGGTGTCACCCGTTTTCAGTAATGTGATTTCCCTACAGTGTAAAGTTACCATTGTTTGTATGCAAATTACCCTCGTTTCGACTAGTAATACAAATTTCGAAGCCGGGAAGTGTGTAGGTCAGAAATATAGAAACGCTTTACAATTAGTATTAGCGGCAATGAGAGCTTTAGCACCGGTCAATAATGATTTGTTTTATATGAGACTAGTTTATAAAGATCCACTGGAGAACCCTGTTATAGCGTAACACTGAACTAGCATTGGGGCAACATGCTGGACTGACTAAATCGTAATACGACAACTCGAAGGCCTGAATACAGTGCATTGTCACGGTGCCTAGTAGTAGGTTAAGTCAAGTCCAATGTCGTGTTTGCGTCGAAGGTCCTTCACACCAGTGCAGACCTCGCCTATTACTGGACTAAGTCATACTAATACTATTTGGCCTGCATTTTGGGGCTTTCGACAATTTCCCCACTGCCAGAGTGAATTTCACTATATTTTACCAGTAGGCCCCTATTTTAGTAAATATTGATACAATTGGTAAATATTATGACCTATGTTGGACTCTCTCTCTTCCTCCTGTATATCTAAGATTGACGGCGAGGATGAGGAGGAATATATTAACTGACTGCCGCATCATTGGCCATAGCTCTACACCACCCTCTAACCGTAGCTATGAACACCCAATCGCCATCCACACCAGCCCTCTTAAAATCCCTACCAATATATAGTCCGTTCTTCTCCAAATACATCATTAGCCATAGCTCTACACCACCCTCTACCTGCAGGCGCGGATCAAAATACATGTAGACGGGTACATGTAGATTGGCAGACGTGCAGTATGATGTCTGCATTTCTTTAAAGTAATAGTATGTCATTGAAGCAAGGTGTATTTAACACATATACATTGATTCCTTAAAAGTGGTGAGGGAGAATCTCCTAAGCCTTTCAATTATTCACAACATGTAATACAATTTATCACTATATATTGCATTATTCATGATTGGTACAATCTTACACTATAATATTATACACTATTCAGCATTTCTTATTTGCATTCTCAATCGTTGTCATTTCTGTGCTAAAGATGTTGGCTTGCATTTTAAGCAACATGATTTAATTGTACGAAACAGTATAATTTATATGGTATATCCAAATATATCAGGATTCGCCAAGGTTCACCTTAGGTTTTATTTATGTATAATATAATACACTTTGTGGTGAATCCCCCAATATTTCAGTGTGGATGCTATGGTAATTGGCCCCGGGTAATTGGCTAAACAGCATTACGGATGGAACTCGAGATACAATTAACATATACAGTTACCATTTGGGGTAAATGATGTACGAGAACATTCCGCACAAAATCATGAAGCCGGATTTTTGAATTGGTTGATATGGCAACCAGGAGCCAGCCAATTGGGGTATTTGTGTTTCTAACGCAAAAAGTAACATCGATATTGGTAAAAACTCTTCATGATTCTGTTAAGACTGGCATGTAGAACAACTCACAGCAAATGTTACGTTTATAGCACCTTTCATTATTGAGATGTATATGCTACCCCACGTGATTTTCATCATTTTGATAACAGTGCATTAAAAGTTGGCGAGGCCTATACATTTTCAAGAATACTGTGAAGACAATTGGTAACATTTGTATTTTAATCACATTGAAGTTGTCAATATTGTGTTTAGTAAAGGATGTTTATGTCCTATCATGACTTTTAAAATACGAACTAACCTTTAAATAACTGGGAATGACTGCAGGAAATTGTGTCCATACATACAATACATAGTCTAGGCTAGTAGCCTAACACTAGTAACACACTAGCCTAAGCCAATTTTTCAAACTGGATCAAACATTATATATTGTGTTTTGAAGGTATACGTGAGTAATTATTTACACACTTTATATTAATAACAAATTGCATTAGCACAGTTGGTCATATTTTATGATGAAATACATGGTATGTGACCTAACCCTAACCTTCATTATCAATACATTTAGGTATACATTTCTTCTTAATTTCGTTATTTTGTTTGCCATTTTCACTTACTAGTTTCACTTATTCTTAAAATATCATTTAGGAATTAAGTTATTTTCCTATTTTCTATATCTAAGAAATTGAATTAGTAATTTGCATTGGTTTCTGGTGCTATTGGAGGGTTCTAAAAGCCCACTTTCGGTTTGAATTTTCACTTCTGCCTTAGGCATGCTATTCTAAAGGTTCATTTTAATGGGCTTAGTGGTCATTTTTTTTTCAACCACATAGTATAGATATAGATCTATTCAATAATGAAATAATCTCACTTTCATGAAATGTCAAAAATATTGGAATATTTCAGCCCTTAGCCTATAGTAAAACCAATATTTACCATAACCATCTGATACGCATACACCAATATATACACCAATGCATATGAAATATGAGTGTATACAATTGCTAAAGTCTAAGATTTGTGAAACTTGTTCAAAAGAGTACACAGGGTAAACATATACATACTTCCAGGTTTTCTACATGTATGCATACTGTAGACGTGGTACCAACTCCCTTTGTCGGGGTTGCTGTACAATGCCCCAGTCTCTACTTCAGTTAGACTAAACTATGTTTTGTTCCGCATCAGTAATATGCAACATATCGCGGGTTATTGATTAATTGATCAATTTAGTAGGTTTCCAGGCCATATTAAACACAGGGGTATATATGCCGCCCAAAACAGTTGATATAACAGTCAGAGCCGCTGAAATATAATTATTATTAATAATAATAATAATGATGATTTATATAGCGCTTTTCCTGCATAGGACCAAAAGTCACACCTCAAAGCGCTTCACAGCGATTTTAATGTACACAAACAGTGTTAATGAAAATTAAAATGTATAGAGTTGTACCGCTGAATAAGTTTTTCAGGCCGGTAATTTTCCAGGACATTTATTCATGTCCGATATTAAACTGGGACTTACATGTAGCCTATAATATAATTATTCACATGAATTTATTCTACATCACTGTCTAAAATGGTATTTACCTGCTGGTCTCTCTGTGCATTCTACCCCTGCATCTTGCCCATGAGAACATGTGGTCATTCCAAAGCCGCCATGGGTACATTCATTTAGAGAAGATTCACTTCCGTCGCAAAACACGTCACTTAACCACACATGACCAGTGCCCGAGCCAAAGAATGCACTTCGTCGGGCGAGGATCGCACCCGGAAATCCAAGTTGTCTACACGCCACATTCGCGTCCTCGATATCCCACTGGTTGTGACAAATGGTTCCCCATTCTTCGTTCACCTTTATTTCAACACGCCCCTTTGTTGATGTATCGCCTGTGATAAGCCGTATGTCGCTTATTTCTTTGGTACGAAATGATACAAAATAGAAATGTTAATACAATGTCTTCAGTACAATTCGTATAGGAATTGTTTGAATGATAAATGATACAAGTTAGAAGTCCATACAAAATAGAGTCTAAGGTAATGTGTGGTGGGGGTAAGTATATCTTCTTTTAAATACAATATATGAATAACGAACTGAAGAATATACTACACCCAACATAGACATCATTTTAAGTTACTCCGGGATATTGTTGTTAGATTGTACAAACAGATGGCAGGGGCCTCATCTGGAGTATACTATCAGGCTTGGAATCCGTTCTTAGCCAAGGATAGGATAGTTCTGGAGCGTGTCGAAAGAAGGGACATTATTTACGATCTTATCATCTGAAATTAAAACTAAATCTAAAATCGTTCTCTCCTTCGTTGCACAAGTGATGTGCTGAGTCCAGAACTTATTTGCAATAACTTCAATGTACCGATCTTATTTGTGGCATTGATAAAATTGTATCAAATCCTAATTTATCACGTCGGTCTCGCCATTTCTGGTCACATGGACGCCAGGTGATAAGACCAACATCCGATTTGGCCACACAGTGTGTCCTGATAGTTATACTTAAAGGACAAGTCCACAGGATTATTTAAACTGACATACGGATGCATAATAATATAAAACAATCAATAAAGCAGAC
>JAODAI010491498.1:0-13714 GCA_027575025.1 Scotoplanes globosa
CAAGCTTTGGCTTTCCCCAGACCTCCTCCACATATTCTTGATTTATGTTCATATGAATTTATATTGTACAATGTTTTTGAAATTGTGGAAATACATTGAAATTGAAAAAAATATGCGTACCAGGCAAACTAAGCTCATACAATTGGCCAGATAATCTTTTAGTGGCTTCTGTAAACAACTCGCCCAATTAAATGCACAGCATGTAGGCCGATTTACAAATTTGTCGATTTACAACACATGTATACACCAAATGATCTATTGTATGTCTAGATCATAGTTACTTATATGCTTCATTATAAATTTCGAGCTTTGGAAACTATACCATATCGCTCCAACGGCGTCTCCTTTCCTCCGGGGACTTTCCACATTTCTTTTGCGGTTTTGACTGGCATAGACATGTTGATTCTCAGGAATTCGTGTACCATTTTCCAACAAAAAATACTGGTATTCAATACTTAATCTGCCAATTATTACGATGATACCGCTAAAATTTACAGATAGTTGACGTAATACAATTTTAATGTGTGTATTCAGTTGGCCTAGTAGTAAATCAACACGATATTGTGTGGTCGATGTTAGAGTGCTCTTGAAACTCGGTGGTCGGTTACTGCCATATTTAACGACATATTTACGACGTCGTCCACACCGATGGGTAGCAATTCCAAAGTCTAATATTTCTAATGATGTTTACTCTACCTGGAATGTCACAATTAGAGGTATGTTATCGTGGAAATGACTGGACAAATTAATATAGGCATATGATATTGCGCATGCGTATTTCGTCTTCTTGGTCGAATGGAGATGTGCCAACATTACTACATCCTTTGCATAGCGTTTTCCATCGTATGTCCATTCGGAATAAACACACGTTATACAACATAATGTCCACCACGATGTTCGATACATTGATACTTACACATCAACATATGCAGTATCGACAGTTTAGTATGCTTGTGTCATACATGTTGAAAGTTGAAGTTGAAGGCTTAGACGGTGCAAAGGCTTTTCTGAAGCGGTTATAGCTCTTGGCAATACTTGAATGAAGCTATACTTTAACCGAATGCTTTGAATTTGTCAAAGATACATTGTAAAATACTACATTACCATACGTTATATGTTTTTAGTTTTCATCTTAATTATACAATGTAGTCCTAACTAATATACCCAGAAGTCGCGTGATTACTGTTTTAAATCCTTCTGTGTGACTAATTATGATTATGCGTATACCTCCCATTGAATGGGAGAATTTATGTTTTTCTTCTCATGTTCATTGGGAGGTTGCAATATTTAGAAATATTGTTCCAGTATCGGCACAACTATTGTGGATCCCGGGCCAACATGTGCATGTAGTTAGTATTCAAACAATAATGCAGGTCACACACTAACTGCATTCAGCGTACAAGTATAGTAATAACTTCAAGGTAAGTAGTTAGCGAACCAATCGTCTGGCGCAATACCAATTCGTGTTCAAGAAACACGAGAAAGGACACTAAATGTCCATATTAGATCGTGAACATGTATATATTTATATTTTCTAATGGTATTTTATGTTTTATTACATGCAATAAACTGCCAGCTGTGTTCGCCCCAATACAGTATACAAATTACATGGTCTAAATTTATTAACACGCCGTAATACCTCCATCAAAAGTTTTGCGTTTACTGGTTAGCTACAGAAGCATCAAATGTAGGCTACACGTTCACCGAAACTAATCGTGTTCAGTGTTTGACCTCAAATGACCTTTGACCTCCACCAAAAATAACACAATTCTTGTATCAACATTCATACCAAGTTTGAACATTATCGGACGTTAACTTTTCGGGAAAACGTATTTACAAGCCATTTATCAATCTATATCTGTACTTTAGTTGTAAGGACCATACGTCGCAATAGTCTTGATAAAGACGTTTGTATAAAAAGATGGTTTTCTAACATTGAAAACTTCAAACATCAATTTATTGAGAACGGAATGGCCGATTTGACTCTAGATTGAAGCATTTTGTAGATCATTTTCTGTTCTATATTATCAACGAACATTATTTACAAGGTGTGATTGTCCTTTAGTATGGTATATGCTGTGTGGCAGTATTCCAAACTGAGTACAAACGTCAGAGGCTTGTTCTCAAATTCAAATTAACGAAGCGCAAACAACAACTTTAAGTGTTGATTTCTTAAAATTGTAACGTACCAAAAGTGCCAACTTTGGTACATGTATTAACTTATTTTCCTTCATTTTCTAAAATATTTTGAAATGAGGGTGGACTATCCTTTTACGGGAGAAATATTATCTTAAAATTGCTACACTTGTTAACAATTTCCGATATTCCCGTGTTTCAATCTGGTATACTGAACATCTCTGAAGACAACATGTATACCACTTTAAATGTATTACGTATAACGTTCTGGTTGTGTCGTTCACTCTAAAGTCATGTGTGAATTCAAATGTGAAATGTCTGGTTTACCATAATTTATGAACATTGCTTCAAATGGGCTAAAAATATTTGTGTTATATTTTTGCCACTGAAACTCGAAAACTACACTCTAAAAACAGTGTTTAGAAATTGAACACTTTTCTAAACACTTTTTTGCCCCCACTTTCTGAACACGTTTACATGCTAAACATGTTTAGAGATTGGACACATAGTGCTTAGACATTAAACACCATAGCAATTAAACGTGTTTAAAAAGTGGGGGCAAAATAAACGTTTAATCGCTAAACCCATTTTTAGAGTGTAGTCTTCCTTTCAAGGAGGGCGCTATATCGTACATGACTAAATATATTTTCCCGTACTGCCGTATATGATAATATATCACATAAAATCATTGGAATGAAACGGTATAAATTATCCTTTAAATCAGGTTAAACATTTGTAGAAAATGTTTTATATTTATAAAATAGGCCACCATGGCGTCCATTGAATTTAATGTACAACTGTCAGTTTGACTTCGAATATTCCCTGTGCTTTAGTTATGTCAAATGATATTACTATTCCCATCTACATTTCGAACGTACTACATCAGGACATATTTAGTATTGAATTTCTTACCAAGCGGGGTAACCAAATATTTCAAGATGAATTTAATATGATAAGATGTATGTTAATTTCTCTACTAAGATGTCATCATCAAGCATCATCGTCAAATTAAATTTGAAACAAAAATCTTGAAAAATCTTTGTAAAATTACAATTATTAAAAGTTTGGCACTGTCAAAATTAACATTTTTGGCTTCGGTTCTACCCAATCCTCCCAATGATTTTTTATTTAATTGGATTGTGTTCCTTATAGTTTTACTTGGAATGGCAAACCCGACAAAACTGAGCGGCGTGCCATGTTGAATTGTCGTGAACGTGGTGAGCTCAGCATGGTTCTTACTGAGTCATTTTTTTTCTCTTAAAATTTCTTTGGTGAAAAGATATCTTAGCGACTGTTTTTCGTCGTGGAAGTTTTTGTTGACTTTTATCTACGTTACAAAGTTATTTTTTTCTTTGTAGCTTTAATAAGAGTGACTTAGATATTACTAATTACTTTATTCGTGATATATGTACTGCATGGTGTGCATTTATTTTTAAAAGTGATCGTTCCACGAATTATTCACTTGAAATTATTTTGAATAATACCAATATTCGCATTAATAATACGCAGATTTTCATTAATAAATTATTTCAAAATAATTGTATTTATATTCGGGACATTATGTATGATAATGGTTCAGCCCTTTTAACATATCAGGATCTGTGTAACAAATATACCACTCATAGATGATCCCTTTCTGACTTATCTTAGCATGATTAATGCAATTTCTAGTAACAGGCGTGACGTTAATTAAGGGCATCCCCGCTGTCCATGTCGACAATAGTTTATCAACTTGTGATGCAATATGCGATATTAAAAAAGTTTCTCATTTTGTTTATCCTTCTTTTGTTGATAAAATTACTGAGCGTCATGTTGCTCTCCAGAAATGGGAAAATGAATTTAATATTGATTTAAACAGGCACCTTATTTTTACTTGCTGTCACAAGTTAGTAATGAACAGTATAATTACTTATTTTCAATATAAATTTATTAATCGTATTATCCCAACCAATAAACATTTATATAATACATGTAATATGGGACTCGGTGATGATGTTCTAAGTTCTTTATGTAATAATTCTGAAGAGTCATTAAATTACCTTTTTGAAAAAATTGTGTTATTATTGCTAATTTTTGGAAGAATTCAGGAGAACACCTTAGAGAGTTTTTCAAAGAGATTACCTTTGAAAATGTATATTTTGGAAAACATAGAATTAAGTTTACTTGTACTATAATTTTGTTATTTTTCATGCAAAACATTTCATCTTTAGTTCCAAGCTTATCAACAGTGGTAGTAGCCTACCATCCAGTCTTTTATTTGTAAACTAAGGCACCTTTTGATTATTGAAAAGCACATTTATATTAAAAATGAATGTTTGGATTATATCATTGAGAATATCTCTACTTTAAGAGAAGAGGGTGGATAGGAGAAGGTTGGATGATATTAGGGAGGAGGCTGGGATGACTAGAAGTCTGACAGAGAGACTGATTAGGGGTAGAATGAGGTGGGTTGGACACGTGGAACGGATGGATGGTGACGACTTTCAAAGATGGCGTTGTCGCACGAGGAAGTTGGTAGAAGGGGTATGGGGGAGGCCTCGTTTGAGGTGGAAGAACTGTGTTGTAGGAGGGCTGGGGGAGATGGCGATTGGATGGTTATGGCCATGGATAGAGGGAGATGGAGAGCGTTGGCCAATGACTCGGCAGTTAGTTAGTGTATTCTTCCTCACCCCTTGCTAGAGATTCAGGATGTAGAGAGAGAGATATCTAACTGATTTATGTTTAAGAGGAGTCAATACAGTTATTGAAAAAATTTAAACAAAAATCATAATTATACATTTATGGACAGGATGGTAAATTTTGGCGAACCAATTAGCTGTCGCAATGCCAACGTGTTTAAGAAACGTTAGAGAATCTCTATCAAATAGTGAACATTGTTTAAAATTGGTTAAACAGTGTTTGGGTTCTATTTTTACTACTTAAGCTCGAAAACCATACTTTTATTCACGGAGGACACCATAGTAAGGTGGCTTTCCATTCAACAACCACAACATAGGTGTACGTCCCTACATATATTTTTCAGTATATGAGAATATATCACACAAAGTCATGAAACATATCAAATTATAGTAGATTGGGGAAAAATAAAATCCATAAATAAAGTAGCATTCGGAATTCAAATTATTTTGTATTCATTGTCACCAGAACACAGTTAGCTTTCAGAATACAAATGTATGCACGCTTCAAGACATGTAGTGACTAATTAGTGATCAATTGTAGTTGGAATTCCGGAAATTTTTGTCAACCCTGTCACCGTCAACATATTGACTTCATATATATGACTCTAATTCAAACGACTTTTAGTAATTGTGACACTGTATCTTTAAGTGACTTCAAACTACAATTCCTGTGATTTCTTTGAAAATGTGACTTACATAACTTGATATTGCATCTTTTCGAGTCTATGAAATGAAGGCATTGCCGTCCGTACGTTTATTGTAGCTTTGTTCGTTTTAGACACAATTATAGTGAACAAAGTTGGTTTTAAAATATAATTGGCAAATACAATTAAAGAAGTTTATGAGTTTGTATGCTTATTGAAAAATATTAAATTACGAATTATGCCGATAAAAATACTGTATTTTATTAGGTAGCAGGGTGGACATCTATAGTAATAGTGTTGACCTAAAATATTAAAACAGATTTATTTCAGAAGTGATGAAGAATACACATCTTAAACTAGGACAGACATATCACATAATTAATATTATCTAAATCAAGGGGAATATTATACAAATTAGGGAAGTATTTTCTTCCAATGACCAAAAGTGTGAAACTAGGGGTAACAGTGTTGACAATACAGTAACAGTATTGACAGTGAATGCAAAATGTTATACATTTATCAACTATGATATCAAAACGGTAATTTATGGTATTCATGTAATGTGGTTTTGAAAGAGCGCCCCTCAAAAATGAACAGGGTTGACAGTAACAGAGTTGAAAGCATAGGACTACCCGAGAATATATATCATCGCAAAATATATTGTAACATATTGTATACATGTAAATATTGGTACTGTGACGATTGCGCACTGCATGTCCCCTAATTCCCGGCCATTTACTTATACATAAAATCCTGTTAATTAATGTTGAATTCTTACGCGTGACATGCCCACATTTATCTTAAACATTGTGATGTATTTGCTTCTTTCTCTAGTATATGCGGATACGGGCACATTGTGTAGTATTTTTTGTCAACACCGGTACTTCCGAAATACACGGGGACCTAAAACAGTCAGGGTATAACAGGAGGGTTGACTGGAAAATTAGACATAAGGATAATTGGTCTTTTTCTCCTAGAATTTGACATTTAATTGTGGATTGGTCAAAACAGATATTAAATATAGCATGTTTAATGCATCATTCACACCTGTTTTATTTGGTGTAATTCAATATAAAATATTATAAAAGTCAAGCAACGTTTTGGGACGTGAGCTGGAGACAGCCAAAAGTTGCCAATTTCAGCTTTTAAATAAATTATGTTGAAATCATTTCCTCTCTAAAAATTACATCGTGGAACTACATGGTTTTCTATGTATATGATCAAAGTTCTGTTGTTGTACGATTAACAACAAAGAGGTATTTCAATGGGACACAGAATGGACTTCAATTTGAAAAAAATGATCCATTGCAAATTACCACTTAAATCATGTTAAATATTATTTTGTAGATGTTTTATTTATAAAATAGGCTACCGTGGCAGCATGGCGTGTATTGATATTCCTAATTTAATATCCAATGTAGCTTCGAATATTTCCTGTATTTGTTTATAAAATTATATTATTATTCCGATGTTACTATATATTACAACATTCTATATCACGACATATTTTAGTGTTGAAGTTCTTACTAAAAGGGATAACCAAATATCAAGGTGTTTTTAATATGTTAAGATGATCACACGGTATGTTGATTTATCTATTAAGGTGGCATCAGTGAGCATCATCGTGAAATTAAATTTGAAACAAAATTCATAATTATCTATATATGGTCAGGTTGTAAATTTTGGCGAACCAATTGGCTGGCGCAATACTAACGTGTTTAAAAAACGTCAGAAAGGTCGCAAGAATTCCAATAAAATCGTGAACATTCTGCTATATTTTTGACCACTTAAGCTTGAAACTATACTTTTATTCACAGAGGACACCGTAGTAGAGTGAATTTCAAAACAGCAACCACAAAATAAATTGACAGTATTGGAATGTATCACGTAAAGTCATTTGAAAGAAACGGGATAAATTATCCTTTAAATCAGGTTAAACATTATTTTATTGAAAAAAATATGCTGCCATGGTATACATTGACACGCCTAATTGTATATGTATCTGACTTAGAATATTCCCTGTGTGTTACTCAAATGTATTACTATTCCCATATTACTAGGTTACGAATGCTCTATATCACGACATATTATAGTGTTGAAGTTACCCAAATACTTCAAGATGAATTTAATATAGTAAGATGGCATCATCGTCAAACTTGAAATAAAATCATAATTATCTGCCCTTTTAATATTGAAGCATTTGTTATAAGAAATATGATGGGACTTAACGTTGTTTAATCGATTAATTACTAGTTATATGGGGTCATTTTAGCTTCCATGCGTGCATGTTGTTTATTTCTGGGCGATGGAATTTTTCAACATCAATGATAATTGTTAACTATAGTCCAGTTATGGTATGTCTACTCAACGTAAAGACATTGAATTGAAAAACAATATATCAAATAACGACTAAACATAAATTATCTATATTTATGATTTTTCTCAATAGTCCAGACACAATGAATATATATATAGCAAGACATACACAATTACCGCATACCTATTAATTTGAGTAATACATAGTTTAATTTATATAATAACAAATGCTAAATTCTTACCACTTCTCAGATTTAAATAATATTTGAAGGAATATTCACTAAATAATTAATATGATTTGTAAATGCATTGAAGAATACCGTAATAAATATGGGTGGAAAAATAAAAATATTTGTAGTAAAAAAATCGCATATTATTATATAACGGTGTGTCCTGGAAAGTTTATTTTCAATATGATCGCTGATTTACTCGGTGAGATCCCGTAACAACATTACATGAAAAGACAGGCTGAATAGCAAATGCGTATAGAGACAGTTCTGCAGGATTGCAACAATTTTCAACACGAATTTTATCTAGACTGACCCGGACTTCTTCGTCAATTCCTGATCATCTGATTCTAGTGGATTTTACGTACCTATGAAATATTTTGGGGGCACTTTCCTTCAACTAAATTGACCAACAAAACTTGTGTTATGGCGAGAAGTTTGTGCAAATTTACCAGCAAAGTTATGGACAATCGACAAAAACATATACACAACCGGTAACCCGATGATCCTCGACAAAGCAATATTCCTCCGAGGGGTGCAATTAAACCGCAGTGTTAAAACTCGTGGACCGCTATATAGACACAAACAATTTAATTGTCTGTAAATTTCCTGCTCTAATTAGCCAATTATGGTAAAAAGGCGGAACAGTTGCCTATATAGGTTAAGTTATGCATTATCTCAATTCCGCAGCAGCAGAGCCTACCAGAATTGGAATAATGTTAATCAATTTACGACTTCAGTGGCGGGTTGGCCCAGTTATACAGTTAGGGGTAAAGTATTGTCTGGCTAAATGATGACGTCACCGTTTTGGTGATTTATGGTGAATTATAGTACTCGACCACTACGTGCGTTTATTTATATCGTGACCTATGCAATAGTTGGTTGTTTTGGTCAGTTGTTGTTTATTACAGACTTCCTGATACTCATATCGTCCCTCCGGTTTATTAATTGATTGATTGCAGACCTACAACGGCCCATTTGTATAATTAATTGATTGAGTGCCTGCTTATAACGGCTCATTTGTACGAATTTGGATTTAATAATGTGTCATTCACTCTTACGCACTATGGATGGAGTAGCTGCATGTTGATTGTCGATAATGGTAGTGTATCGCATTCGGTTGCGGAGTTTTATTTTCCAGGCTAGACCAGGGCAAATTTGATAACAGACCAATCACATCGAAGAAAATCGGTAACGCCCACAAATTCAGGAAATCATTTTCTGTTACATTTTTCACTATTTTGAATTCGGATTATGAAAGACCGATGCCTATTCCCTCAGAGGGGACCCAATATTGTTATTAACTCCTAGCCCTATAATCCCGTTTTAAGTTCTTATAAATTAACATTTTTAGAAAATGTCATGCAAATTACAGTTTATGCAAATTACCCTCGTGTAGCCTGGAAAATAAAATTACGCGTCCCTGTTGCAACTATGGCAAACGTTGATAGATGTTGGTGGTGAGGTACTCTGACTGTATTTACGCCTGACCCGCTTTTCCTTTGCGGCATTCTTGTGAATTGTTTCCTTTTTTTAATAGTGATCCCCTTTTATTTGCTGAATCTGTACTGTCCGATAGCAAGAACATTGTTAGATCTTAAATTTAGATAATACATAACATGGGATTGCTCCACAAACAAACATAGGTACGGTGTATATCTACATTTTGTTCATTGTAAATGTAATGTTCAAGTGGGATTTTTAGTTAAATTCGTAGCTAATTAACTGTAATAATACGTAACATATGTCTGTATGTTCAGCTAAATCCCCGCCGAATAACTCATGGCGCACCACAAGGATCTGTGTCACTCGTCCTCTGGTGGTCGTCATCAAACGACATGGTTTATCGTACCACCGCTACACTGATATACAGTTGTATATATTTCGTATCCAACCGACCCGTTGAGCTGTGAATTAACTGTTGAAAGAGTGCAAAATCGCATCATGGATATCAATAAATGGCTAACGAATAATCACCTCAAAATTAATATATTAGTGATAAAACTGAATTACTGAATACATTATCCCCGGTCACATGTTATGCAACGGTCGGGTATCTATCAACATCGATGGAAATTTAGTAAGACTACCACAGTGGGTGAGAGTACTTCGGGTTATTCTCGATGCACATCTCTTAATGGCCCATCAGGTATCTAGTGTCGTCAAAACACGCAACTTCCATCTCCGTAATATTGGCAAATACCTCACTAAGGAAGCATTCAAGACTGCAGTACAAAGCCCATACTCTAAAAACAAACTGTTCAAATATGAACCAAAACGGTTCAAATTTGAACCGGTGGGGGGTTCCGATGGGCATCCAACCGAAACGGTTCAAATTAAACCGGTTGTTCGTTTCAAATAAATGAACCGGAAATCCATTTTAAGTTTATAGGCTGCCCGATGTACATGTACATACTGAGCCCGTTATTATTGAGCCCGTTATCTATAACACATTATACTTCTTAAAAACGTGTAATTGAATAAGCTAAATCAATATTTAAATTATAACATAATATGAATTAGACAAGGGTAATATAGAAAATTTACAAAGAGTGTTCGATGAACTTATTTAAATAAATAGAAAATTGATCTAACTTCAGGATATTTGTATAAAAACATTGCTTGCAATATTGGCCAATATTATAATAATATATTTCGTAAAAAAGAAGGCCACGCCTTCCTAAATTAGACCACGCCCATATATTTCTTAAACCAGGCAAATAGATATATTTCATAATCAAAAGACCCATTTATGTAGGTAATATTAATAATTAGTTTGTAGACAACATGGTATATCTTTTCAGTCCTCTTCCCCCGCCCCATACACTCCCAGGCGTCTTGCTTACTGGGTAGTGTGTGTCTCCAATTTGTGGAATTATTTGGTATAATTATATGCTTATATATATTATATATATATACATACAGTAGCTGTCGTGACCCCGCAAGGGCCATTGGCTGAAGTCAGAAAGAACATAACTTGATAAACTATTTTTATCTGAAAAACACTGTTGTTTATCCCAGATAAACAGTGTTTTACAGATAAACAGTGTTTTACAGATAAACAGTGTTTTACAGATAAACAGTGTCTTACAGATAAACGTAGTTTGTGATTGGTCAATGATCAAATCATCAGCCTATACTACAGCCTAAGTTATAATTTAGTGGCCTAACACTAACTTATTTAATAATAATATTTAGGTGCGTTCGTATTATATTAGAAAAGTAGACCCATAATGCACTCCTTTTTAGAAAAACAATGTTTTACAGATAAACAGTTTATATGTACAATACTGTTTATCGATAAACAGGGTTTATGATTCAATAAGTAAAACAGAGTTTGTCGGTTGATAAACAGTGTTTTTCAGATAAACTTAGTTTATCAAGTGACAAACACTGTTTATCAGAAAAAAATGTTTATCTCAGATAAACAGTGTTTTTCACTTGAAATACACAGTTTATCTAAATAAACTATGATTATCAAGTGAAAAACACTATGTATTTGTTGATAAACTCTGTCTACGGGTGAAAAACACTGTTCATCTGGGATAAACAGTGTTATCTAATTATTGCACATTGGGCTTGGTATAGACGCTTTTGTACAAGTGTATCCACCAGTCGGTGCCGATATACTTACGGGATATCATCAATATTTATCAACCGCGTCGCACACTTTGATCATCATCTGACAAGTATATTCTTGTTTCGAGGCACGTCAGCAAGAAAATTGGAAACCAGGCTTTCAGTCACACTGCACCAGAACTGTGGACCAAACTATACCTTCATACATACAGAACGATTGTTCTGTTTCGTATTACGACAAACAAGTCTATTATTAATTTTGTTGAGGGCATTGAGCTTTGGGATAATGCACTGTATAAGCATCAGTGTAATAATAATAATAATGTACATAAACATGTTCTCAATACATAGCACTGTGAAATTAATTAACTTAATTAAGCTCAACATAAATCATTCCCTAAAAGGTTTGAAAAAATCTTGGAAAAAGGCTTTACGTTTCTCGTCCCGTCATAATACATTGATTTGGCACTTTCTTGGTGCACACATGTAATCACATGTGATTGAACTCTGTCTGGATTATACCCTTTAAAATGATTGGTTATATACCGAAGTTAAGCCATGCAGTAAGTTGAAGGTCAGCATTGCGATTTTACCAATAACATGTACCCTGTTTTATAGAAATCCAGTGCAATATATATGGTAATAAGGATCATACATGTTCACGCTTTCTGTATAAAATAACACCGGTGGCAATGATATTCTACACAAGTCTGTGTAATTTAGATATTGATATCTACATGTAGACTGGTAGAAGACCGTACAAGCTTTGAAATCCAACAACAGTATACTGCTCACATATATACTTATTTGTATCGAGATATTGTACATCGTGTTTTTGTGGGAAAAAAATAACTCATAGAGCCAGCACGGCGACAGTTTCCTTCATAGTACATGGCAAACCAATATTACATAAATATGTATGATTTATGTCTTCCTACATTTTATTTGTAATTTGATCTTTTTGGTTTGGAAATCCGCCGACCGCTCTGTCAAATTTATAGTATTTATTTCCATTTACAGTATTTGTTCGACACATTGGAACATAAACTATATAATTGGACATCGCCCTCACTTGGCAACGAGTATAATTATTGTTAACCCTGATTCACGTACGAATATATCGTGTCCCCAGATCGTACCCCATATACAGTTCTATGTCGAGAATTATAAACCGTCTAAGAGAGATTGTAGAATCACTGACATATTTATAGACACCACACCAAGGACTAGACTCAGTGGGCAAGCCGCCGACGACAGGCCGGCGGTTTTGACACGTTATAAACAATTATCTGCAATCAATAATAACACTTAATTACTGTAGAAGCAGTAAAGAAGTATTACTTACCAATGTACATAAAGTCAAAATCATGATTTGTGCCAGACTTTGACTACGACATGATATTTGTTTCAGTATCATGTGTGCATAAATTTGGATACAACAATCGCAAACTGAAAATCTCCAAGCCGTAATATGCTAAGAATGGAAAAATTCAATAATTGTCGTGTTTTAGATAAATCAACAAAATTACTATACCTTCATACAGCATCAGTTAGTCAGTATATATATCAAATACATATCAAATACATCAATCTTAAAATTAATTTTCACCAAAACTGTATTTATGTGATAATCGTTTAGTCACATAAGATTCAAGTTAAAGTAAAATATAGGCTACCCCCTCCCCCTACACCATAATAACAAAAATGTCTAAAACACATTATATTCCAGTGGCTCTAACTGGTATATCAAAGGCTTTGGGTGGCTCCTATAACCACTGCGTTGAAGAGAGCCAGGAAACGTATTCATTCATTCATTATACCTATTTATTAACTATTTTTGTGAAAATTAGTTAGTATTTTAATTAAGAACGTCAATTATTATAATTTAATTGATATTGATATCGTTTATATTCACGCCTCGCATATATGTCATTTGAGCAGCGGGCAGCCGCCGGTGGGCCGTCAACGGTGACCGCGTGGGCGGCCTGGAGGATGTCCACACGACTATCCATACAAAACGTGCACAACGGACATTATGACGCTTTGCATGTGTATATATACCTGGTTACGCGTGTCTACATACTTAATCCATTGTATTGTCGTGAGAGGGGGTGACCCTTGTTAAGCCCCGTTG
>JAODAI010491609.1:0-13714 GCA_027575025.1 Scotoplanes globosa
TAGAGCGCTTTAGAGTTGTGCATGTTTCGTGCTGTCGCCTATGCAGTGATAACCACTAGTTTGGTGTTTGCATAGTAACGTACAAGACAAGAAGACAAGAAACAGGTTGAGATGGCGGGATGGTGTAAGGGCGATTGCTACAAGAGTAAGGTGATTCCGGCCACCTCCGAACTTCAGGGACAAAACGGGATCAAAACTGAACCGATGATGATGATGATGAATATATGTCTTTTCCATTGGTATGAAACGACCCTAGACATGAACTTGGATTCTCTAGCCCAGTTGGATTTGTTTTATTTCAACATTTTGTGTCAGGGTAACTTTGTTAGCCATTGGCTAATCTTCCCAAAGGCCCTGTGATACAACTTACGGACAACTCACATCCGATCGGGGATTGGACCCCGGGTCGAGCCTACTCCTTTGATTGATTGAGTCTACTAGACATTTTCAACACAGATGATATATGAGTCACACAAAGCCTTTAGTATGCCAGTTAAGAAGACCACTGGAATATAATCGTCATCACCCAGGCTGAAAGATTTGGGAGGCTAAATGTTGGAGATAAATATTTATAAACGGCATACATTTTTAGCTGGGTTGAAAAAGAAAGCATGTCAAGATATGTGTAATAGAAAAATATAATGTGTTCATATTTCAAATAAATAGTTTGAATAAATAAAATGGGTACATAACCGCAACCTTTGCTTAAATGGCAAACCATGCAAATATTATGAGAAATGTTAGTAAGCCAATAAATGCCATAACCAAAATTCTACAATCTAAGAAGAAAGGTACTAAATTACTGCTTTACAGTAACAATTGTGACCCAACACCACAACGGTAGGCGTTTGTCCACATATTTGAAAGTAAAAGTACTATTTTGGGGGTTTTGACACGTTTTGGGTGATTTTATTAAAGCAAAACATGCTTTAAAACTTATTTTCAATTCTGATAACAAGTGCTATTGGGTTGATGGGTCACAATTAATTGATGGAGGAGAACAACCAGTTTTAATAGAGCTACCCAAAGAGCCTTGGACATACCAGTTAGAGATACATGATATATAATAAGACATCATCACTTCGGTATCCGGCTGGGAGTGTGTAGTAAAATTACTAAACGTTTAATCGCAACAAAATATATCATCGGTATCGAACCTGTGACCTTGATATCAAAAATACAATGCTTCTATCCACTGAGCTAACTTGTAAAAATGAACAGAATTGGACTGTTATACCTCGAACAAATAAACAATTTTACTTATCCACTACTAAACAGACAGTAGGCAGATATTAAAATGAAAGCAAAAGCACACCGCTAGATAATTTATTGTTTAAGTTTTCAACGAGGTCATATGGAGCCACACAGAATATCTGATACAACCCAGTCAGATGCACTGGAAAATATAGTCATCACCGTCCCGGATTCAAGCCTCTGACCTTGAAAATGTAATGCTCTGTCCAATGAGTTAATGCACTAGTCAATTGTACCCCCCCTCTCCCCCTACACGGGACTGTAACATGGATGTTATTTCCAGAATTGTAACATGCGTGTTTGATCCTCGGCTACATTTGTGAAAAGTCCCGACAGGGCGGGGCACTATTTTGTTGAACAACTCCGATAAGTCTCCGATAAAATTAAAGTCAAGGCTACATCCAGACTAAATCCCTGTTTACATTGCTGTTACATTTGGCACAAGTCCCTGGGTCACAATCCCGGCCCAAATTTCACTGCGAACATCCGCGTATAACTGGTGTTACTTCCCCGTGTAGCGGCGACACAAAAGTGTGAACATCCACACTAACAAACGGATAGTGAGAAAGAGAGAGATTTATTGACAAAATTAGAGATGGAAGCAAAGCCACCGTTAGAATTAGCAGACCGCCACCTTTCAAACAAACACTCACCCTCTCACCGCCGCCGTCTGTAAATTTTGTTATGAAGGGAAAAGCGGAAGCGACGTAGCTGTTGAACTGAGTGATGCGGTTTGGGCTGAGTGGACTACTGATTTGGGGACATGCACTAACACTACCAGTCCTTGATCTCTGCTGATCACCACCACCACCGTTAAATACGCTGCTCTCTTCAGACTCGTTGGACTCTACGCAGGCATCCGGTGAGTCCGTGGAACGGAAACGCCTTCGCTGTTGTCGTCTGGCGTCACCCCAATCACCCTCGCTGTATCGACGGGGTCGGATGCTCCCTGCCGGTCGGCCCATATTGGCCCCCGTTGGGGGCGGGGACAAGGGTCGGGGCGTTTCATGCATGAGGGGTGGAGTGTAGTTGGATGATAATGGAGAGGGAAAGAGAACGGGCCGAGGTACGGCCAGGTGGATCCATACCTGACGTCTAGGAACGGAGGACGGATCTCCCTCCTCAAGCGAAGAGCCCTCCAACGGACTGTCACTGGCAGTGCTCGTAGTGTTACCAGCGCTCCTATTGGTCGACCCACTCGTATTGCCAGAAACAACCAAGTGGTGGCTACCTCCAATACTCCTACTCGTATTGTTAGGAAAGCCTGTATTGTCGGGATTGCTTTTGTCCTGAACGCTTTTGTCAGCGACGTTTGTGTTACTACCAACAGTTTTGTTACCCAACATGTGGTCACCACCAATGATGCCTGTATCGCTAGGAGAGCTTGCATCGTCATGATCTCTACTGTTGGGAGGAAGTGTTGTACTGTCAGGAACGCTGGTGTCTGGAGAATCACTTGTATCATCAGCACCCTCCATGTTGTCAGCCGCATTGGTACGAGCCCCTCCCAGGCGGCTGGTACGAGCCCCCCCCAGGCGGCTGGCGCTCTTGCTGCGACCGCGAGACCCGCGTCTGGACAAGCTCTCGCGGGCCAGACGATCCTTGACCTCGTCACGAGAGGGCTGACATCCCGACGACAACGCTGCTGCCGCTGCCAACGATTCATTGTGTATCATCTGCTCCATGACACTGAGAGGTATACCAGTACCGGACATGGGCCGGGCACAGGCCCGTCTCAGGCTCCTCTGCCTCGCGCCGGAGATTCGGGCGTACGTTCGAGGGGCGACGGACGACTGTGTTGTTAGCTCCTCTATTATGGGCTGGGGAGCGTCCCTGTCGTACGGTGGGGTGGGTCCCCTCGGATACTGCGCGGTGCTTCCCCCCTGCTTATGAACCATGTCTCTTAGGATCTGTTGCTGACGTAACCGCTCGTTCTGGAGCTGGGAAACTGTTTTAGGAACGTCCTGCAGCTTGGAACTCGCTGCTCCTCTAACAACATTTGCAGAATTTGTTCGGCCACCGGAGGCCTGTGCTGCATCGGTGGTAGATACGTTCCCCAATTGAGTTGGGTCAGACAAATCGTTATTGGAGGGCTGGGACTGCTTCGGTCTGACGCCCTGACTCGCTATAGGCTGGACTTGGTAGGGCTGAGCTGCTGTAGTTACAGCGGAAGGATTGGTGGATGTCTTGGCGGTCGTTGTCACAGGAAAGAAGGTCCCGGTTGTAGGCGACGCTGGTGTTCTTGGCGTCTCGGGAGAACTGAAACGACACAGACCGGGGGGTTAACTTAGTTAAATGGCAGTACTGGGCAGTTATTTATTCTGTTTCAACATTTGGCTCTTTCTTCAACAAACTTTATCAACAAAACTGTCATTCATACGATATGGAGTAACATGCTCAAAGAAATATTTTTTTGATATACCAGTTAGAGACATATATGTGATTCACCTAGTGTAAAAAGAAAGAGAATATCACAAGCATTATTTTTATACAAAATTAAGAGAATGTGTATTTTCTAGGAGAAAGAGGATATCACAAGCTTTATTTTCATATAAAATTAAGAGAGAATGTGTATTTTGTAGGCAACATAGATTTTTAATGGTATTGATCACATTCCATTGTAAATAAGTGATATATTTTGAAGGAAAACATCCCCTATCTAAAAATGAAGAATGCCGACATAATACCTGATCTGCCATGGTGCATCACATATGCACATGAATACAGCACTGTCACATCTTATTGTTTACTGCAATATAATTTATTACAGTTATTAATTATTTAGGTGTAACTTTACGCACAAAGATCATATGTACAGACACTTTATGTAGTACGGCTTCAAGGGGTACAAATCATTGGGAGGTATAGTAGCAGACAATGACATTTATATAGTACAGTTTCAAGGGCTTACAAATCGTTGGGAGGTATAGTAACATACAATGACACTTATATAGTACGGTTTCAAGGGGTTACAAATCGTTGGGGAGGTATAGTAGAGTACAATGCATCAGGTTCTAATTTGATAGATGCAACTATCTCTTTATTATTAACATGCCACACTATCAACATAGTATACAATATATTTCAGATAAACATAATAAAGAATACGTGAAGGAGGTCTGGGGAAAGCAAAAGTTTGTACAGAGCAGATCCCCTTTACAACTACCTAGAAGAAAACAAACATACTATGTCATACTATAATATTAAGGATGGCAAAATATTGCTATAACTCAAGAGCTGCTTACTTGCACAAGACACCTAATTTCAGTAAACCCGTTTAGTGCTAGAATACTGTTAGTGAATTATATGTGCATGTGCTGTTTTACCACAACGCGCGTGCTTGTGCACATAATTCACGCTATGTCATACGCGTGCGCGCACGGGTGAAAATGTATATATGCGTGATTCGCACACACAGCTGGAATACAAAAAACGCATATATGCGGCCGACGCACTGAACGGGTTAATTATATGATCAGGTTTCCTGGTCCTTTTCAATGACAAGGTTGTATGTCCCACCAAAAATTTCTATACTAATTAGAGCAACTGGCATATAGTCATGATCACTGAAGGGCCTAGCAACTGGCATATAGTCATGATCACTGAAGGGCCTAGCAACTGGCATATAGTCATGATCACTGAAGTGCCTAGCAACTGGCATATAGTCATGATCACTGAAGGGCCTATTACACGGAGAAGAGGATTTTAGAGTTCTACATGTCGAAAGGCAACAATGAATTTGATCAACATTTCAAATTTCACTCCCTATTTCATTATGAATATCTTTGGATTATATAACACAGTATGGCGGCTAAACCTTTCAAATATCCATGTTTATTAAATTGAGTGGGACAACATTACCCATTATCTATATTTGTAACTTTGAAGCAGTGTAGCTTACCTATAGATCTGCATGTAATTTCCAGGAAAGACGCCCACCTCGCCCGTTACGAGTGACATGCCCTTGAGCCAGCCGTCAGCACACGTTTCAAAGACTGTAAAGAACTCCCCAGTCTTCACTTCCAGCTCATCAGGATTCTTGGGTGTGTAACAATACTTGCCTCTATAACTGAAATAGTGAAGACAGGAGGAAACGAACTGGTGGTTAAGTTGCATGCGCATCTTTATCAACAACCTAAATACCTTCGATTGATTACGATTAGATTAAGTTTTGAGGTTTTTATGTGAACCACCCAAAGCCTTTGATACACCAGTTAGTTGTTGGATTGTGATTAACGGTACGTTTCTAACCTTTTGATTTAATAGCGCAGACCTTTACGTATGAGAATCTCAGCACAGCTGTAAATTGAGCTCCTGGGAGATTTAAGGAGAGCATTTCGCTCTCCTGAGCATTTAAAAAAAATCTGGTCTATGTTTCTAATGCAATAGGTCTAAATGTAACAAACTATGTGTCACTAATATCACATTGCAATTTGAGACCAATATTAGCAGAGTAACATATGAGTTTTACCCCCAGAATTTGCTTAGGGGAGCAATAAATTGCTCTCCTTAACACTTTTAAGGAGCACCTTGGAGCGCGATCGTTTTAGGCGCTCCTTATAAATGAAGATCTGATAGCGCTGTCCTCCAAATTTTTCCCTAGTCGCGGATTACTGGATTGTTGATCATGCTCCAATCCCTTGCGCTGAACATCAAGTGAGAAGACAACATTCACAATATTTAAAGTCTTTGGTATGACCCAACCTCCAGTGGTATCGAACCCACGCTGAGGCAGTAGCACTATTCTGTCTCCCGGCTTACATGCTGATAGCTCTAACCATTGAGCCACGCTAGCAGCCGGTACACTGGAATATAATCATCAGACTCTTTGTTTTGGTATATATCAGTTAGACACTGGAATATAGTTATTGACACCCCGGATTAGAGTAGGATTATTACCTCCCCCCCACCTCATACGCTGATTTAGTGTAACATTGGAGTCAGTTGTGAGGCAGAGGGTCTATATTCATGTCCATAGGAAACTAGAGAGTATTTCTGCTTAAAGATAACTAGTTACTATAGGTTTATATTTTTTATCCAGAGAAAAGTAATTAATGAGAAGTAGTTGGTGTTGAAGCTAGAGATAACTAGTGGGGCATGTAAGTATGACCTAGTCATTGGTTATATGTTATCGGGTCTTGTGTTGTAATTACCAGTCAAAGTAGGTTAATATTTGATTATGTCGAGAAATTATTATTAACCACGATTTGGGCATGTGTTGTGTCATTAGCCATCCTGGCCTTTTCAACGCGGTCTAGGTTAAACATGACCCAAACAAGCATTTGATATACCAGTTAGGTTCACAGGAATATAATCATCATGGAGAGAGATGCAATTGATCAATAAATATATATCCTCACCCCATAAACGCACACACACACTTCAGGGAAAATGTGTAAGTTAAATTTGTAAGTCAATTGGGGGACTTGGATTTAAATGCTTCGGTTATTTTTATGTGATATAAAGAACTGATTTTCACCTATTGGACTATTGGCCCCGCACAGTACCCAATCTAATCAGATGTGTGGTCATCTCTTTGGTTAGTGTGTTTGTCCAGGTAGCAATGGTTTGTATTTATTTTACCTGCAGATATTGGTCAGTATTTGTGTTCCTAGATGATATAATTATTGGTGGCAACTATTGGCCCCGCACAGTACCCAACCGAATCAAATTTGTGGTCATCTCTTTGGTTAGAGTGTGTTTGTCCAGGTAGTAAGTATTTGTATTTATTATACCTGCAGATATTAGTCAGTATTTGTGTTCCTAGATGATATAATTATTGGTGGCAACGGCGGTACAAAGTCTGCATGAGAACTATTAGAACTCCCGGGTGTCTCCCAAAGTATTGACCATTATTTATTTATGGAGAGATAAGTAATCGGTATACGTCATATAGTCACCCCCGTCTACAGAAATCAGTATTTATAGTCACCCCCAATCTAAGGAATTTATGAGTAAGTGCTTGTGGTCACAAATGGCCCATTCCATCAAACCCAGTGATATTGGCAAACAGTCATAAATTGAGCTGAGACAGTGGTCAGTAGCTACAATGTGCAACCTTTAGGAGTAGACTGTGGCGTAGTGGTAAGCCCTACGCTCTTGCACCACTGCGACCGGGGCTCGATTCCCGGTCGGACGTGCACATGGGATGGCCATGTCTACAACTAGAGGTTTTACTCCGGGCACTCCGGTTTTCCCCTCTATCATCTTGTCCATTCGTTGCGTCGCATGGCCTTCTGGAAGATTAGCCAATGCCTAAAGAAGTTACCCTGACATGAAATGTTGAAATAAATAATAAATAAAAATGTCCATTTTGAAAAAAGTGGACTTGGGACTGTTCTGTCCCTGCATTCTAGAATGGTATTAATATTATTCGACAAGGGCGACTTATTTAATTTGACGACGCTCAGCAATAACCAAAGTTGGAAAGGCAAAGCCTTTTAAATTTCAACTTCACGCCCAGTGGTCATGCAATCATAACTTTGAAGTTAAATTCGGATTTTAGGCGCGACCCTATATGACAATCCATGTTACCTTTTAGTGACTATTTAGAGATATTTACAATTAATTGGAGATATCTTCAAATAATTAAATATATCTTTTGTTATAATTGAAGATATCTTCAAATATTTAAAGATATCTCCAATTCAATTAGATATATCTTCAATTGAATTAGAGATATCTTCAATTGATTTAAATTTAGCATATAATTCAATTGCACGTATCTCTAATTCAATTGAAGATATCTGTAGTTGAATTGAATATATCTTCAATTCCATTCAATATATCCTTAGTGCATTTAAACATATCTTTAATTCAATGGAAGATATCGGTAATTCAATTAGAAATATCTTCAATTCAATTAAAGATATCTTCAATTGAATAAATTGTAGATATGTTCAATTGAATTATATATATCTCCAATTGAATTAAAGATATCTTCAATTAATTGGAGATATATTCAATTCAATTGAAGATATCTTCAATTTACTAAATATACCTCTAAATAGTGCCGGATTAAAAAGTAACATGGATTGATATAATTGGAGATGTCTTTAATTCAATTGAAGATATCTTCAATTAATTAAATAAATCTTCAATTGAATTAGATATATCTCCAATTTAATTGAAGATATCTTCAATTGCGTTAAGCATATGTGCAACTAATTGAAGATATCTCTAAATAGTCATTAAAAAGTAACATGGATTGCTATGTCAAACCATATTATTTGTAATGACTATATATAGATATTTTCAATTAATTGGAGATAACTTCAATTCAGTTGAAGATATATGCAACTATTTAAAGACATATTTAATTAATTGAAGATATATTTAAATATTTAAAAAAAAATGAATTATAGATATCTTCAATTGAATTAGAGATATTTTCAATTCCATTAGAGATATCTCCAATTGAATTAAAGATATCTTCAATTAATTGGAGATATATTCAATTCAATTGAAGATATCTTCAATTAACTAAATATACCTCTAAATAGTGCCGGATTAAAAAGTAACATGGATTGATACAATTCGAGATGTCTTTAATTCAATTGAAGATATCTTCAATTAATGAAATAAATCTTCAATTGAATTACAGATATCTCCACTTGAATTTAAGATATCTTCAATCGCGTTAAGGATATGTGCAACTAATTGAAAATATATCTAAATAGTCATTAAAAAGTAACATGGATTTCTATGTCAAACCATATTACTTTTCAATGTCCATTAATATATATCTTCAATTAATTGGAGATATCATCAATTCAGTGGAAGATATATGCAACTAATTAAAGACATATTTAATTAATTGAAGATATCTTTGAAATATTTAAAAAAATGAATTATAGATATCTTCAATTGAATTAGAGATATTTTCAATTCATCTTCAATTCAGTGGAAGATATATGCAACTAATTAAAGTCATATTTAATTAATTGAAGATATCTTTTAAATATTTAAAAAAATGAATTATAGATATCTTCAATTGAATTAGAGATATTTTCAATTCAATTAGAGATATCGGTAATTCAATTGGAAATATCTTCAATTCAGTTATAGATATCTCCAATTGAATTAAAGATATCTTCAATTAATTGGAGATATATTCAATTCAATTGAAGATATCTTCAATGAACTAAATATACCTCTAAATAGTGCCGGATTAAAAAGTATCATGGATTGATATAATTGGAGATGTATTTAATTCAATCGAAGATATCTTCAATTAATGAAATAAATCTTCAATTGAATTAGAGATATCTGCAATTGAATTTAGGATATCTTCAATCGCGTTAATGATATGTGTAAGTAATTGAAAATATATCTAAATAGTCATTAAAATTGCCATACGACCCGGGATTCGAACACTGGATCCCCCGATTACCGAGCTTCATAGATTATAGCACTACAGACAGTAACTACCAGATGACTGCACAACGGCGACGCCAACGGGGGAATGTCCCTCGTCGGGTAGCGCTTTCCTCCATCGGGGAAGAAATATTGAATCCGTAAGGATATTTTGGATATGTATTTTTATAATACACTAGGGACAAATAGTAAGCTACCTATGATATAAATACAACAATTTCACCCGTCGGGAAGCGCGTCGACCTCTCCATCGGGGAAACCCCACACTCTAAAAACAAACTGTTCAAATATGAACCAAAAACGGTTCAAATTTGAACCGGAAGGGGCTTCAGAGATGCACCCAACCGACTTGGTTCAAATTGAAACGGTTGTCCCCTTCAAATAAATTAACCGAATATCCGCTTCAAATTTATATTTTGAACCGGATAACCGCTTCAATTATTCGAACAGATAAATGTGATCATAGGTAAATTAACTAATTGGCATACTGCATAATAGCAAGTATTTGTATGACGTGGTAAAGCAGTAATCTCTGCGAATTAGCGGATTGTGTATCATGTCACATGACGATTTAATATATATTTTCAACTAAAACCGATTTGAACGAGAACGCCTCGAGACTTCAATAGGCCTACCACTGGTAAAATCGGCCGGCCAGCTTGTTATAGGTAACGTATGCCTGTTTCACATATTACTTTTCTAAGATCATTTGAGGGGTTCGTTATACCTCATGTTCCCCCATTTTTTTAAATATATTGAAATTCCAAAATGTAAATTTGTGAATACAAAGTTGACTTTAAATTGCCTAAAAGGCTGCTCCAGATTGCATCTAAGGACACTTGCTTTTCAATATTGTCTATGTATTCAGTGTTTGACCTCAAATGACCTTTGATCTCAACGAAATAACACAATTATTGTATGCATTGACATAATGGGGTCAACCTTCATACCAAGTTTGAACGTTGTCGGACTTTAACTTTTCAAGAAAACGTATTTACCAGGCTATATTATGTACTTTACTGAGTCACGTTTGTTATACGTGACTTTAGTTTTGATAAATACGGTCTTTAATTAAATGGCGTTTTGAAATTGAAAAAAAATTAAACATCAATCTATTGAGAACGGAATGGCCAATTTGATTCTATTTTGAAGCATGTTGTAGATAATTTTCTGGTCTATAACATCAACTAAAACTATGTACAACCTTGGTTAACCCTTTGACTTGAAGAGTAGGCTATGGAGATATTTACTTTTACTTTACAATAGCTCTGATTTCAACCCTCGATTGGTAAAACGCGGTAGTCTCTCTCACTCTCTACCTCTTGAATACCTAATAAGGGGTGAGGAAGAAAATATATTAACCGATAGCCGCATCATTGACCAAAATTGTGCACTTATCTCTATACATATAGCCATGACCCTCCAATCGCCATCCCCACCAGCCCTCCTAAAATCCATCTAACGCAGTCCTTACATCTCAAACGAGGTCCCCCACCCCTACCCCTTTTACACCAACTTAATCCACGTGCGACATCGCCATTTTTGGAAGTCATCCCCCGTCCATACGTACAACATGTCCAGGCCACCACATGGTATACCCCTTATCAGTATATTTGTACCCCTATAGTCATCCCAATCCCCCCGAATATCATTCAACCTAATCATATTAACACGCTTAATTAAACCCCACCATCTTTATCATCCAATTATTTTCCCACATTTTGAGCCGTTGCTGCTGAGCACCAGACAGAGCCACTATCTCAAGCCCGTAAATACATGCTGAAATAACACATGTATCCAATATTTTCCTTTTAATTTCTTTGAAATGTACCTCCGCCGAATATCATCCAACCTACTCACATTAACACGCTTAAACCCCACGATCTGTATCATCCAATTATTTTCGCACATTTTCAGCCGTTGCTGCTGAGCACCAGACAGAGCCACTATCCCAAGCCCGTAAATACATGCTAGAATAACACATGTATCCAATATTTTCCCTTTTAATTTCTTTGAAATGTACCTCCGCCGAATATCATTCAACCTAATCCTATTAACACGCGCGCTTAACCCCACGATCTTTATCATACAATTATTTTCGCATATTTTGAACCGTTGTTGCTGAGCACCAGACAGACTCACTATATCAGGCCCGTAAATAAATGCTGGAATAACACATGTACCCAATACTTTCCCTTATAATTTCTTTGAAATGTACCTATCTGACATAATCCCCTCTATTTTATCGAGGCCAGAGCCCGGGCCGATTGAATCCTTTTTAGAAACACGCATCCCCATCCGACCGGCCACCCCATAATTTTTTCCTCTCAGATAAGCCTCTCAGATTTTTTCCTCTCAGATAAACCTAACTGCTTAAAACGCGGAATATAATACATAAGTTACGGTAACGCACTAATCAATAATTATCCATACTAAATCGACTTTAACTATATCATGCAAATTATATCATATTGTGCAATATATGCAATATTAAAATACAGATGCCCCAATACTTTTTCGGATCCTCCGTAATAACTGATACTTTGACTGGACACCGAATACGGCAACTTTGAGTAGTATTTTTGACTGGTTGAGAACCTAATGTTATAACATTGCGCATGTGTACTGTAGACGTCCTACCGTATTAAGTCAATGTAAATTGATTGATTAATATCTCTGCTAATATAGTCAACAGTGCTTATAACTTATGACAGATGGTGATTAAAGCTATTCTATATAGTTATCCGAGTAAAACAAATGCAATTAATGCACAGCGAAAGTTATCATTATGTACAGTCTTGGAATAAAAACGATGTATTGACGGTGGCCTGTACGGGCCATATGTATATAGAAGTCGAGATAGCCCAGTGGTTATGGTAACGGGCTTGTGACTGTGAGGTCGCGGGTTCGAATCCCAGCACTGCTGATGGTTATCTTGGGTCGTGTCCTTGGGCAAGGCACTTTATCTTGATTGCTTCACTTCAACCAGGTGTATAAATGGGTACATGCTAGGGTACTTGTCATATTGGCGCTGTCTGAGCTCGTCTCTAATCTGCTGCCAGAAACCTACGTTTGTGTGGGTGAGATGAGTTTATCAATGACCAGGGGTAGTGATTGTAAAGCGCCTCAGAATATAGTTATAGATTAACGGCGCTGTATAAATGCTATGCATTATTAAATGCTATACATTATATACGTTTGCATGTCTAAATGAGCAATGTGAATTATCGGTATGCTATATGGTGATTTTAGCGAACATAGTGGAGCCCCACACAATAATCACAAGGCTAAGAAGTAGTCAATCAGATGAAAATGGGGCTGTCGACTTCTATAGATATACGTCTCACCTAACATTTTTTTCATGGAATACCTGCATGACTTGAAAATTGATTTGTCGATATACAAATATGTTCTACACAACATGGAGTACTTGAAAACAACTTAATGTATTATTAACTTGTAGATATTATCTAATTAAAAATATAATATGCAAAATTTTACATTTTTCACAAACCCCATGAAATTACCTCAATCACATGTCTATAAAACAAATGTTATTTCATTACAATCTAGGCTAAATATACACGGAATGCATAAATTAGTTAGGAATATATTTCGGAAATGGTATTAAAATGGTTTTCTTTCAGTGGATATTTAGTATAGGCCTGTATTCTGTTATGTATGTCACACTATGATTCTATGTATTTTTCTATGTATCCTATGTTGTTTGCTTCTTATGTGTTTTAATTACATGAACAATGTTAAATACCTGACTAAGATCACCACGAACACGACGAAGTTCCAAAATAGAGCTTAGCTTTAGATAAGTAAATCGTTGCTCGTATGATAGAACACTAAGGAAACTAACTAATTTAGTAGCCCTTCTCTGAACACGCTACAGGACAATCATATCCTTAGCTAAGAACGGATTCCAAGCTTGAACATCATACTCCAGATGAGGGCTAACCATCTGCTTGTATAATCTAACAACAATATCCTTATGGGGTAACTTAAAATGACGTCTAATCAACCCTAAAATCCAATTAGCTCTCCTCGCAGAATCGATACACTGCTTAGACGGCTT
>JAODAI010491720.1:0-13708 GCA_027575025.1 Scotoplanes globosa
ATAAATCAAGTAGGACAAGAAGTACAAGTTTTCGGTTATCAACTGAAGTCATAATATCATTATTGATACGAGTAAGGTCAGTTTCAATACTGTAGCCACGTTTATATGCAGATTGGATCGGCTCTAGGAGATTATTGTCCTCACGATGAAGTTGAAACTGAGAGTTTGACATGTCATGATTTTTTAACAAACGACGTCCCAATTTAAAATGTGCACACGAATTTATTCTGAGATTTGCATAATCTAAACCGTTAGATACTTTAATTAAATTGAGGAATATTGAACTGTAGAATATATAATTTACATAAATATGAAAAATACTTCATATTATGTTACACTTTTCTGCTTCGTAAAAAGTGGCAAATTATTTAATATTTTGTATTTTAATACATACATACATTGTTTGTGTACAACACAACATTTATTTAATGTTGAGACTGATAATATTCGTAACTTGCATCCATCAGTAAATGCTTACTACTCAGTTATCTCTCTCTACCTCTTGCATTCCTATCGAGGGGTGCGGAAGAAAATACTAACAGACAGCCGTATCAGTGGACAAATCTCTACAACTCTCGCTCTCTCTATCCGTTGCCATGGCCCTCCAATATCCATCATCTCCAGCGCTCCTAAAATCCCCCTAAACACAGTGCTTCTGTCTTAAACGAGGTGTCCTCCTGCTACCAACCTCCACATCTAGCATCGCCATTTTCGGGAGTCGTACTTCTTTTGTATACGTTCTACGTATGCAGCCAACCTCCCGCGTCTCCTTATCACCCTCTTTGTAAGACTCGTATTCATCCCAATCTTCTCCCCAATAAGATGCAACTTTTTCTAGCCACTGACTTAACCCCCGTAATCTTTCGCATCCAATTGTATTCTTGGAGTCGCTGTTGTTGAGCCCGTGACAGAGCCACTTACTCAAACCCGTAACTACATGCTGGAATAACACATGTACCCAATTCTTCTTACTTTTAATTCCTTAGAAATGTGTCTATCTGACATAACCACATCTACGTTTATCCAGGTCAGAGCCCCCGACTGGATCCCTTCATGCACGTTTTGTTCACGAACTTGTAGGGATATACTTGGCATATCAAGTTATGTTCTTGATGCCAAGTTGAAGCTTCTATATATAATATACACGACATTGTCATGTAACATAAAACATGTAGATAATAATCAAATGGCATCTTATATATTAAAACGTATACACAAATCAACTTGTAGATAATGCTCTTCATTAATCATCAGTCCTATTATAATTATCCAAGTTAAGTTAGGTTTTTCGATTCATACACGTCTTTTAAACACACTGTACTATAAATCTCTTCTCGTCATGTAATGTATTTATATCAATCTGATATACCTGATAAGGACTCCGTGATGAAATAAATTAAGTTATATATTATAGAATTAAACTGATAGAATGGAGATTTGTTGCATCACATGGCCTCTGGGAAGATAATCCAATTAAGGTTGTAATTACATCATGTACATGACATGTTAACATAAATAAAGTAGTCTGTAGTAGTATGTTAATGGTAAAACGTACGTAGTACTGCTCTTTCATTTGACAAATTCCGAATATATGTTACAATAACTGAAACAATAGGACGATCCACATAATCTAGTCACCATTTGAACATCATTTGGAAAAAGGTACCATTGGTCCAGTCAATCAATTTTATGTAAACCCACAACTAATTGCAACATAACGTTTTTGTTCACCAATGATATCAGATATATCCACAGAACAATACCAAAAGTTCCAAAATATCCACTAAGGCGAAAGACATAATTTCAAGACTGCCACGAAAACCTAAAGTGGTGGTATGAAAACAACACTTGGATGTTTATTTGTCCTCTATTATTCATTTTGTTCTTTTTCCATCAAATAATATAACTTTTGTTTCAATAATTGCATAATCATTGAATTCTACTATGAGGTCATTGGCATATAATTTCCTTTATAAAACAAAATGGCCGCCAACTTCATAGTTTACTAAATTTCACCTTATAGCAGTATAATATAGAAGGATTGCAGTTAATGTAGTGGCGCTGTTCAACTTGTTTGGCTTAGTTCTTTCAGAATCTCAGAATTTGAACCATATGTAATATGTTGCTAATGTCACCATCTATTCACTTCCACGACGATATTTGATTGTGTCTGCCCAAATGGTGAATCAGGTATCGCCATTCACCACTCCTTTGTATCACGGCATATACACCACAAATTAATTCCCAATGTATTAGTTGTTTCTTGACTATTGTCACCCAGGTCAGATTTTGATCTCCTCTATATCTCCTTGTCTTCCTCTTAGCTTCTATCGGTGTACATCTTGCAAGCGTTGTCCTGGCAGCCGTATAGTACATGGTCGAATCAACGAAGTCTTGCCTCTGAGATAATGAGACTCCATTTCCTTTCCTGTTATAATTTAGTGTGTAGTTCTTTATTTGATATCTTTGTTGGCCACTTGATGCTTAGCAGCTTTCTGAAAAATGTTCGTTGGAATGCGTTGATTTATTTTTCGAGCGAATGTGTTAGATTTCACAGGTCAGATTGGCTAATAATATAGGATTTAGACACGAGTTGAAGATTATGTTGCTCATTTAGCGGATTTCATTTTTCCTTGTTATTGTATATCGAAAATTCAGTCTGGAAAGAGTGAGTGTAATTTTGTTATACCATAATTTCCAAACCCATAACATAACTTGTATTATTAACGTGCCCGAAGGAAGGAGCGTTCGGTTAACAATTTTATACATATCCAACATGGCCGACACATGAATTATTACTGACGACAATATATCATTAGCCCATTGGAAGAGGTAGGTTAAAATAGTTGTTATACTTACAAGTTGACAAGGCTGCTGTCATTTAACGTTGTGAGGAATACATTACCAGATATATTCGATACGTTGTTTCCAAATAGAAACCTGTTTTTGAAGGATTCAAACGAAATGGATAGTGACAAACTATTAACATATGAATAAAAAACGATGTTGTGTTTATTATATAAATATTTAGATTATTAGTATTACTAATACACATATCAATTACCAATAGTCAACTGTGTAATAGTACACTGGCAGCCTAGATGCACGGTAAGATGAACTGTATACACCAACGTTTTACAGTGATAGTGTAAAATGGTCAAATGTGTTCTTCTGGTAGCTCCTACCTAATGGAGGTGGACATGGTTGATTGCTTGATTGATTCGGTTTACTGATCCTTTTCAAAGCACATGGTATACGAGCCACTATCAGCCTTTGATATACCAGCTAAAGCGACTGACTCATTATACGGTCATAACATGATACTAATATATATACTATTAGTTACTGTATATGTCATTTAAACCTACCTGAAAAGTGTGGTGCTTACCACTAGTAGTATGCTAAAAGTACAATACGATATGAAATGATTTATTTCATTTATCATTTTAAATTAATTTCATTAATAATTTATTTCATTTCTAATTACGAAAAAATGCTATCTCGAGTGCGGAAACAGGCCTAATTTGCACAGCTTGAAGAAAATATATTTCTTGCTTATAGTAGAGAATGTTACGTTTGTGAAGGGGTATATGGACCATCCCGGCAAATTATCAAATGATTACTTGATAGTTCAACTATTATACTGCATATTATTATATATATATCGCACCAACAACTATAAAATAGTGTTACTTACTTTAATTTCATGCTGAGTTTGTCATGTCATAATAAGTGTTATGCATATATTCACAAACCTAATTACTGAAATTCGACAATCACAACGTTCTCAGGAATATATTAAGCATGATACGATTGGCTAATTATACAATACTATACTACTTTTACAATACGCGTGCTCACACTGTATGTGATATATCACATGATTGTATTTGAACGTATTATTGTTGTAGGTGAACATTTGCCAATATCGTTGAACAATTATAATTTGGCCATTACTTACAACTCCTTAACAAGTGTATTCAATAACATGTATTCTGGCAACATCTGCAGATTGTTTCCGAAAAGATATCTGATGATTAATAGAAAAGGAAATAACGACAGCAATTTATTTATATATATTTATTATACTACCGTTGGTGTATGCAGTATGGAAACGTATAACATGATACCATGATAACTGAATTAACACATCGTCACAACGTCACAACGTCATAGTATATTGATAATATTGACCTCACTAATCACTTTAATATATATAGCGATTGTAGGCTAAATTACAATTACTATAATCCCGATGATATCCCACTTCATGATAATAATGATTATTACCAATCATTCACTATATTACATATGAATTATAGAAGTCTTAGTCGATATATTGATCATTTAAATCCATTCCTTAGTTTACTCTATCATAAGTTTACTTGTATCGGAATCTCCGAAACATGGCTCCCATCCAACCCACCATCATTGTATAACCTACCGGGTTACACTCTTGGCATAAATGTTAGAACTAATTCACGTGGCGGAGGTGTTGACATATATGTTAAAAACTGATACCCGATACACTATGTTTTCTGATATATCGACCTTCATCGTAGGCTGCTTTGAGTCTATATTCATTGAGTGTACCTCTCAATGAAATATAATGTTTGGTGTTATTTGCCGGCCTCCTAACGGTAATGTTGAACAGTTTCTTCTTGAACTCGAAAGACTTCTTCATCAGTTACACATGAAACATTATTTAATCATGGCTGATTTCAATATTGATATCTTAAAGAGTAATAATACAAATGTTATATCATTCTTAAATATCTTCAATTCATATTGTTATCGTCGTTTTATTACAAGATCCACTCGTGTTTCACCCACTTCAAAAACTCTCATTGATAATATTTTTTTCAAATTATCCTGGTGTCGTTACTGCCTCTGGAATGATCACTTATGATATCTCAGACCACTTCCCAATTTTCCATTCGTTTCGTGCTAAACTTACATGCACTGCTCCTGTTCCGAAAAATATCATATATTTTCAGCCAATTTCCACTCATTTCAACGAGTGTCTTTCTTCTAAAACTTGAGCCAATATTTATGACGTTGATAATCCCGAAATTACTTATTCTACTTCTATTCGTATCTTTTCTAAGCATTACTATCACTGTTTTCCTAAAATTGAGTGTAGAAAACGTAAAATCAAATCATGGTGTTCCAGCGGTATAATAAATTATTGTCGTACTAAATAATGTACAAACATTATATACGAACTCCCAACACCGAAAATCGTGAATACTATATCCGTTTTCGGAATGGTCTAAATAGTATCGTTATGCTGTTAGGACTTCTAAGATATAGTACGCATCTCTTCATGCATTATGCATCTCTTCTTAAAGGTGTGAATACCAAAATCTACTGGAACAACCTGAATTTAACTATGAGACCGAATAACAATACTAGTAAATGTCGTGTTCCGAGTAAACTTTCTTATGAATGCAATATTATTAATGATCTTAATGTGATTTGTTTTGCATTCAATGATTACTTCTCGACAATTGGTATTAATCTTATGGATATTCTTCGTAATGATTATAATAAATTTCAATGACTATTTAACTAACCCGAACCGCATACCTTTTATATGAATCCCATAACTGAAGATGACATTATTCGTTGCTTTATTAATTTAAATGACTCTAGCCTGGTCATGATGATATAAGTGCGAAAGTAGGTACATTTGTATATTTGTATCACCCTCTATTGCAAAACCACTAAAATATTGGAGCGCATTGTCTACAATAGCCTTTATTAATTTTGATTAAAACATATCATTTTATATAAGCATCAGTATGGTTTTCTCCCAGAAATATCTACGATTCAAGCTATTATTCACATTAGTTATCTTATCTTTAACACTTTCGAGAACAAGCAGCTGTTCTGTGGCATATTTCTTGATCTTTCAAAAGCCTTTGTCCCGCTTGACTATCTGACTATAGTATTATTCTTTTGTAGTTATCCTATTATTGAATTCGAGCTTCAGTACTTTTGTGGTTTAAAAACTATTTATCTGATCGAAAACAATATGTATCCAACAATATTTTCAAATCAACATTTAATAGTATTGTAACAGGTTTTCTGGAAGGTTCAATCTTAGGTCCTCTATTCTTTATCATTTATATTAATGACCTTCCAAATTGTTCTCCGAATTGTACTTTTACTCGTTATGTAGATAACACTAACATTATATATACGGGTGCCAATATTGATTTAATTGTTTATGATGTTCATGCTAATTTATTAAGTGGTTCACGTGTAATATGCTTCACATCAATGCTAATAAAACAGTTTCCCTATTATGTCATCTCCATCAGAAACAATTTATATAATCGTGGTATCAATGTTGGGTACCTACTTTGTTCCATTCACAGATAAAACCAAATTTATCGGTGTTGTTATTCATGCCAACCTTTCTTGGACTGCACATATTGACACCTTATGTGGGAAAGCCTCCAAAACTATTGGTATACATACTTTATAAAATCAAAGACTATGTCCCTACGCGTTGCTTAATTGTTATTTATAATACATTATTTCTTCTGTATTTTTCATACGGTATAATTGATTTTTGTTTTTTCCTTTCGCTACCCATGTCAATCGTTTACACATTTTACAAAAACGTGCGTTGATAATTATTTTCTATATGGCTACCTCTATCCCTTTATTTAAAGATTGCAATGCTGTAGATGTCTTTGATATTGCGTACTTTCTGGGAGCAACATTTAAGTTTCAATATTTCAATGAGTAGTATATAAAATAGCGTTTCTGATTAACTTTTTTCTTTGTGCAGGCTCCTTTCAACTCGGCTCCGTTCCGTTGTAGGGGCCAGTGCAATAAAAAAGAGATCCATTAGTCGCTATAATGTTTACTACGTGTATGCACACAAATAACAAAAACAAGTGATAAATACAATTTTCACAAAACACCTAAAAGTTGACAACAACGTAAAACAAACACAGATTAAATTACACTATTCACAAATGTACAACTATCCTTCTCACCTCTTAGCTACTTCTCACACCAATGAGCATTATGAACACCGTCGGCGATTTGTAAACACCGTTGGGAAATGTAAGGTGATAACCCTTACTGCAAATTTAAAACACGACAACTCACCAAATTTAGGTGTCATCCTCGACTGGAGAAATTGATCTTCAAAAAAGAGTTCGTCAAAACTTCGCAAAACTCATAAATTTCTTCAACCAAAATCAATCTCACGTCAAAAAATCAATGTCACAACTGTTTGCAACATTTTTTCATCCAAATGCAACCGCGATACAAAGGTCGTAAAAAAAATAAAAAATAAACAGAAATACCAGTAAAACATTTACTGTAAAATTATTTCTACAAAAATACAATTTTTTCTACAGCAGATAAAATGACTGATATTTTCTAAACGACCAACTAAAAATAACTGATAAAATAATCAACCCAACAATATGATATTTGGAAACCATTCGACCACATCGTCATTGTTTTTCAAAACAAAAATACTATAAAGTCGACATAACGCAAAAACAAAAACAGATAAAATTACATACTGGTAACCTTAAAACACACAAAAAAAAAATAGGTGTCATCCTCAAAAGGAAAATTTGTATTGTTTTCTTAAACAATAAATACCAGTAAGCCATTTACGGTAACATTATTTCTACAAAAACACAGTTTTTGCTACAGCAGATAAAATGATTGATATTTTCTAAACGACCAACTACAAATAACTGATGACATCATTGGGCCGAAAATACCTATACACATACAAATGTGTGGAAATTGTATTCAGGATCAACTTAAAAATATGATATTTGCAAACCATTCGACCGGATTAACATTTTTTTACAATCAAAATACTAAAAAGTTGACAACAATGCAAAGACAACCACAGACTAAGTTACAACATCCACAAATTGAAAACATGAGAACTCAAATTAAAACTCGCCAACTTATGTTTCATTCTCGGTTACAGAAAATCGATCTTCAAAATAGGATTTGTCAAAAAATTACAAAACTCAAAAATGTCTTCAATCAAAATCAATCTCACGACTTTTTGACACATGTTTTCATCCAAACGCAACACAAATTGCGACACAAATTTCGTAAAAAAATCACAAAACTAAAAAAAAAATCAACCAAGTCAATCTTACGACAGAAAATCACAAAACTAAAAAATTCTTCAACCCAAAACATTTTACACACAAAAAAAATATAAAACTTAACAATCCTCAAAAACAAAACTTAATTATACAGGAATTCCCCAACTTTTAACAAAAATGTTCTACAAAAGTCATAATATAGAAAATCATCAACTAGTATAGTATGAGGTATGGTACATTTTGTGGAGGAGCCCGTCAGCAAAACTCCAGTCAGTTAGTGGTTAATTGGTTGTATACCCATGTCTTGGTAAATCCAGCTGCAGCTACGACCATAAGCCATAAATTACTTCCAACCCACATAACTACCTCAGCAAGGAGATTGAGTATAAATGGTAGAGCCCCACCCACTATACCAGATAGAGAAGCACCCAACCACTCACCCGAACGATGAACCATACGACTCAAGGCTCTGATGACATTATCATGCGTGGGTGCTGGAGTGAGAGGTTTGGGGATCGTTGCAGAACCACACGAAAGAGCTAACATGATTGATGTGATGATGAAACCTACAGCTCTGAGAATAACAGTTTTAGTCACATTCTACTCACGGAAATGTGTTTTCAATTCATCTTTAAGGCTGGGATCGCTATATGCCAACTCCTCGGCTAAATCTCGTATTTGTCGGACCTGAGAATGTTACTGCTGAGGAAGTTTGTCAATACTATCTTGCATTGCATCTCGACGCTCTTCTAGTTTTAATATTTCTTCTCTATCATGCTCCTCGCTAAGATCTACCCTCTTGAGTCGCTAATGTCCCTCGAATCGTTCGCAACTCTCTATCCAACCCCATGACTTCTCGTAGTGGTAGTAATGTATGCACGTCTTCTTCCAAAACTTGCTCAAACTCGGATATTACATCATCTAAACTGGGATCGTTAGTATCAACGGGCTCCACTACGTTAGATACAGCATCACCTGGGACCATATATATACGATTGTAGTTTTCAAACCAAAAAACATATCTAACAAAATGTATCTCCCCCCTTTGGTAATACCGTGGACAGCTTTGGGAATGTAATACCATTACGATACGTATGTCGAACATCATTGTCAGTCTATCTACCATACAGATCGCCATATACTCTATGAAATGTGCATTTTAGTTCCTTATGAGCCATATCAATATGCTCTTATAAATTGTGTATAGTGAAATCCGTAATATTTCGATCTGTAGGACCATCTACCAAACTAGGTGTGTAGTGGATTGCATCTTGCAGTGTATTGAATGTGGTTTCTTCTATCGGATTATCGACGTCATCGACGATCAGATCACCGAACTCATCCAATTTCATATTTGCCATATTACACTTGTATATATTAAGTATATATATTCTTAATATGACGACGATGTATGGAACGAAACTGTCCTACAGCCGTGTGACTCAAAGGTTGTGGGGTTAAAGTAAGAACGCTCAACTTAACAGACAACCCTCACTCCCGCAACCACAACTGCAGGAGTGCAAGTTAATGTACACTTTCCAAAAATACGCACGCACACGATGTTATTGTACATGGTACAGCACGTCTTGTATTTAACATTAGTATACATAGCTCAGAATAATAGAACACTTGTGAACAACCTTGGTCGAGCAATTGTTGTTGAAAAAATAGAAATAAAAAACAACTCGGATGTGTTCAACACCTAGGCTGATCTATGACACAGCACCGCAGAGAGAAGGAATAGTGTTTATCAGGGAATTGAAACTGCCAACATAATGAAACTTAGGATAGGAGCCGAAGGATGTAGTTACCAATAACATTTATGACAATGCAGTTTTAAACCTTGAATTCCCAATCGACCAATTCCTGCCATTTTCAGCAACCTCATTTCAAACATTCCCCATTATATATTTAAATGCGTACGGTGGTATATAGGCAATTCCACTGGATTTTAGTCTCCTCAGTAGCCATGCTCCATTCCACCCTGCTGGTGTCAAGGACTGGTTCACATACACGATACATTTCGCTGCCAATAATAAGGTTATTATTACCACAAATACAGTAACATCTAACTGTCTAAAGAACATAACTTTGGAATACTATGTTGTAAACCATGAAGCATTGAGTAGGGAGATCCGTCAAAAACACATGGCAAGCTACCCGGTACATTTTACCGATATACAAATATTCAGACGTGAGCAACTAAAACTGGAAGATCCTGTTTGGACGATTAATTTAAACCTTCCCCGAAGTTCAACCAATGTAGTCATCCTACTCTTCGTCAAAGAGAGTGACGGTGGTGGTTATGGGCGTGACACTGACAAGTTTGTAAACCCCCAAACTAAGAAAGTGGATGCGACTATTGATGGAAATTTCTAATCAGCTGTACACACAGGGTATGCACTCCTACCAAAAGTGGGATGAATCACTTAAAGTTTTTGGTTCTGGTGGTTTGGCTATGGGGATAAGTCTGGATACAGGTGCTGTAACCAGAGAGCTCAATTTGAGCAATACCTCACTTCCAGAGTACTTCACTACCAGATACGTACTAGTGCTCGACCTACTCAACACGGATGATGATACTCTGCTTGGTAATGGACGTAAACTTGGATATGATAGTATGGGTATGAGTCTTGTACTCAACCGGGAGGCTGGTCCACGCGGTAAAATTTGGATGTATTACTTTGTACTATCAGATAAGTAACTTAATTTTAAGGATGGACGTTTATAACTAGTGCTAAGTTAGATATATGTGGTGTTCCAAAAATACCTCATACTGCTATTATTTTCTGAAAAACTGGGTGTGGTAAAACTCATTCCATATTAGTCCTCCTGAAAAATGAATGCAATGAGGTATTCGAACAAATAGTCATCCTATGCTCCACATTAAAGTATAATACAATACATATCGATCGAAAATCTCTCTGGAATGGTCCTAATATATTCTTCATTGACCCGACAGGATTCACATACCTTATTTATAGTGGATGATATAACAGGAGAAGAGGATATACCTAAAGCAAGGCATGCCCTCATACGTCTTACATTTTCAGGACGACATCGACAACACTCACTGTGGGTTCTTACACAAGTCTATACAGCAGTGTTGACATATCTACGCTGACAAACCGATTGGATTGCCTTATTTCACTGTAAAGTAAAAATGTTTCGATACGGCGATGGATGCAAATAATGGTATCGACCCTTCTGAATACGCATCAATATGTGTGAAAATATCGGCTTCACCATATCTTAAATTAGTGTTGAAGAGTGGGCCATTCATTGTCTATAATGTTTACTGACACAATTCCAACACAATTCCAATACAATTCAATACAATTCAACACAATTTCAACACAAGTCCAACAAATTCCAACACAATTCCAACGCAATAAAACACAATTCAACACAATTCCAACATAATTCCAACACAATTCCAACACAATTCCAACACAATTCAACACAATACAACACAATCGAACACAATTCATATAGTAAATGTATAATTAAGTAATTAGAGATGTGGCTACTTATATTTGTAATACTAATTTGTATAGCAGCAATTTCAAATAATTATTATTTACAGTTTAGACAGATTGTACATGTTAAACAGACAGTATTAGGGGTTATAATGAAACTTGAAAAACAAAATTATACTGAAGCTCCACAAGTCGATGTTACACAAAAACGTAATAGCCCTGTGGCGGTTGCTCATGTGGGTCTTGTGGAAGAACTTTTGGGAAAACGACTCACCACTGAGAAGATTAGGTCTATGAAACCCTCAGAAATTTAGCATCTTTATGCAACATATGAGATACCTCTTGGGGCGTCCATGAAAAAGAGTCTGTGTAATGCATCGATATCGCTTTATGCACGGGGCGGCTGCACTTTTTACCATCAATGAGAAGGAGCTTACGGATGATCTTGAAACTGACCTTACCTAAATATAGCACTGCGGAGTGTTTCTTGCGAAATGTTCCACATATGGGGTAGTTGGTTTGCACCATTTAGCGTAATACTCATCACCGGTAGACGAATTTAAACAGTTTAATCATGTTATATACAGCGATGATTATCGTCAAGAATCCGAAGAAAGTGGTGGCAGAGAAGAAACCAAGGGGAGAGAAGGGAACAAATTAAAAATAAGGTTCGCAAGCATAATATTCCTGATGTTGAACAAAAGGTGAATAATTGGTATAGCTGGACTATTTGCAGTAATATTTGGAATTTATATTTTTGTGACTCCAAAACCACCTCCAGCACCGACTCGACCTCCGAAAACTGAAGACATTATGTATATGAATTAAACACATATATAATCTATATACAACAATGCCTATCGATATTATAAATTCACTATACCACGCAAGTGTTACAGCAACTGCATATGAATGGCCGGCTCTACCGTACTAAAAAGTAAACCTCCTTCTCTTGAATTAAAACCTAGGGACCTAGCACTATTAAGTTTGTATATTACTGCGGCATCAAATAGGATTGGCTCGTATCTCAAGGTATCATTGCCCAAACATACCCAAATTAAACTAGTCTACCGTTATATGTATGGGAATAATAGCACTTCTAATTGGAGGGGCAGTCGTCAATACATTACCATTTTCGGGTTCTTCATTCCTTTTCTCACAATTAAAAGATTATGGTTCACACGAAGAACAACAGAGACATAATAAAGCAGTTGCAGAACTTCAAAAAGCCCAAGCCCAATGGACGGCCGGTCGGAAACAAAGACTCGATATGATTAGCAAGCGATTCGTGGAGAAACGACATGAATAACGCACTTTTCAGTATGTTGATTCAGCCATGAGAGTTTATCATGAAGTATATGGCTAAACGTTTATAGTAGAGCCAATACCTCGTTTAGAAGATTTTTATACTCATATCAATCCCAATAAACTAATCTTGATTAGGGTAGCGTTGATGGGGGAGGCGATGTATATTAAGCATTAGACGAACATCACATTAAACAAATAATTACATAAGGAATATCGAACATGGAATTTTCTTCATAGTTGGAAGATGGATACGGATAGTCTTGATCCAAAGGATTTTCTAGAAAATGCACATCCCAAAATACGCGAAAAACTGGTCGAGGAGATTGACGCCTTGCAAGTATACAAGTTCAGGTGGCTCTCAACGTGAAACTTTAGAAAAAAAGTAGAGGCTACCACTCCAATATTCCGTCACAAACAGGAAGTAGTTTTGAATGATGATGAGATATATGAGGTACTAGACTTAGCTATCCCCAAGATACTGGAATCCTGGGGCCCGAGCCATATTAAAAATAAGCTTCCTTCCCCCATAATCTTCCAGCTGTTTATAAATGCCATCTTCCATCTCTCTCCTTGCCTTTTCATCGGCCCTCCTAGCCGCCCTCTCCTTCTGCCTATACAGGTGCCGTAATGCAAGCTCAGGTTGCACCCCCATATCCCTAATTTATTCCACACCTTCCTTTTCTCATCAACCGCCCTCTCTACTTCCTTAGTCCACCACATCTGGCTTTTCTTCCACGATCCCCACGTGTACCCGTTGTCCTACCACAGAGTTGCTCTGCCACCCCCACAAAGGCTAGTTTAAAAAGGCCCCATTCT
>JAODAI010491830.1:0-20220 GCA_027575025.1 Scotoplanes globosa
GCACTGATCAGCAAGCGTTCGGTAGAGGCAAATGAGCCGACCAGGCCGCCGGCTGAGGACAACTGATCGGCAAACTCAACAAACAGGCGCTCAACAATGGAAGAATTGATGGACCCCAGCGACGACATCGCCTGTGACAGGTCTCTGATCTCTTCATCATCCATCCGCTCGAACAGACGAGAGGAATGCTGGTCGCCGACGGCGAGCATGAAAATTCCAGCTTTTTGCATCCCTGACAGGTTGCGGATGTCTTCTTTAACGCGGGCCACCGACCGTTACTCCTCAAGTTTCCTGATACATCCAGGCGCGGATGATGGAAATCGCTTCTTCTGGATGTTTCTCGACGATCTCGCCAACTTTCTTGACAGAAGACGCTTTCACACGACCTTCAACCCGGTCAATGTCGATCAATTCCTCAAATTGTTCTTCTTCTTCCTCGTCGTCGCTCGGCGCTGGAACACCTCTTGCCCCAGGGCCAGCCAGAGCCGGTGCTCCGGCGGCCTGATCGGCCAACATCCGCTCGCTGGCGGCTTGCGCCGCAGACTGACTGGCTTCGAAGGCTCTGGAAATCAATGGGCGAACAACCAGCATGATGACCAGCAAGGCGACAATCGCAAGAACCACCAACTGAGCAAAGCGATACAAATCGTTCTTTTCAAGCCCGAAGATCAGCGTCAGCTCCTGTTCAGGTTCTTCAAATACGGCAAACTTCATATTGACGATTTCGATCTGATCGCCCCGGTCATCATTGATTCCGATCGCCGTCCTCGCCAAGGCTTCGAGAGTTTCTAATTCTTCGGTCTCCCAAGGTACATAATCAAACTCGCCCGTGTCGTCATTTAATTCCCGTTTCCCATCAACCAGAACGGCGACGCTCAGGCGTTTGATGAGCCCGACCTGGCGGATGTGGTTGACGACCTTTTTCGAGTTAAGGAAGTTGGTTGTTTCCTCCGTCCGGGCTGCGTTTGCAGAGCTGCTTTGGTTGTCGGCGGAATCGAAATTGGCATCGGGAAGATTGGTGCCGACGGAGACATCGGTCGCCCCATCGGATTCCTTGGAGCCGGATGTTTCTTCAACCGATTGGGTCGACCCAACCACCTGACCGTCTGGATTATAGGTTTCTTCCTGAGTGCTGATGCGATCAAAGTCCATTTCGGCGTGAACTTCTACGCGAACTTTGCCGAAACCCACGGTTCGTTCCAACAGTTCTTCAAGGGTTCGGGACAGGCGCAGTTCCAGGCCACGCTGTTTTTCGTCCGCTTTCGCGCTAACGGCACCAACCCCGCCCTCCTCAAAACCTGCCGCCAACAACTTGCCTTTATTGTCGATAATGGAAATTCGCGACGGTAAAAGAGAAGGGACCGCGGCGGCGATCAGGTGCTGAATTGCACTGACCTGTTCATTGCTCAGGCGCACAGCGCTTTGCATGCGCAGGAATACGGACGCACTGGGTTGACGGCGCTCACGACTGAACAATTCACGTTTTGGCAAAACCAGGTGCACCCGTGCGCCTTTGACAATATTCATCGACTCAACGGTGCGTCCCAATTCGCCTTCAAGGGCCCGGATATAATTTATATTCTGGAGGAAGTTCGTTGTTCCGAGGGATTCTGCCTTATCAAATATCTCATATCCAATAACGCCGCTGCCGGGCAAACCCTGATCGGCGAGTTGCATACGAATGCGCGCCACGTCGGCACCGGGGACTAGAATTTGCCCACCAGTTTTTTTCAATTCATAGCGAATACCCATTGCACTCAATTGGGTAATAACCCGCTGGGTATCGGATTGATCGAGCTGGCTATATAGTTCTTCCATGCTGGGCGACGTGAAACGGGCAACGAATATGGCAAAAAAGGCAACAAGGGCGAACAAAACGCCGCCAACAGTTAAAAGACGTCCCGGGCCGATGTTTCTTAAAGCTTGTGCAAGCGTTTCCACGTGATTTCCTCGTTCGAAAATGTCCGTCATTCACTGCCCCATGGGTTAAATCCCACGGGTGATGACTCCTAGCAGCCTAATGCTAGTGGGTGGACTCTGAACAAGACGTTAACACTAGGCAAATATTGCCCAGTTATGTGGATTTATTGATTTTTTGAGAAAATGCTGATTTCAGGTCAACCAGACCTGACTGCCGAACCTCGATATTTGTTTGTTTTTGTTGTTCGGAGCCCCCGCATGCCATGATCGTCTAACAACCGTTGCCAGGACCGAAATTCATCGACCGATAGGTTATAGCGCTGGCAGGCTTCGTCGAGGGAAATCAGACCCCCCTTAACACCAGCAACAACTTCTGCTTTTCGGCGTATGACCCAGCGCTTAACGCTGGGCGGCGGCAGATCTTTTGCCGTCATGGGAATACCGGTTGGTCCCAGGACTTTGTCCTGAAAACCGCCCCGGGCGGATTTTCTGTGTGGCGTAAAGGTTTGCTCGCTCATCTTTCTGACTGCGACCGTTCTCTCTGTTGAGCACTGAGGTAAGGTTACTGTCAGGCTCTTAAAAATTTCCTAAAGACAATGGTTAACAAGTGTTCACTATGAAAAAAAGTTGGCCGGCGTACATATCGCGGTTGGAAACGTCCTGTTTGACAGGAAACAGCCCTGAAGGCCAAAGGCCCGGTGCAGATTTTGACATCTGCGCCGGGCCTCTGGGTTGGGACGTGGAACGTGGGTCGTGTAATTATTTAATGTTTATCGTTTTGTTCTCAACAACTCTTCAAGCATTTCATCTGCCGTCGAGATGATTTTGGCGGCGGCTGAGAAAGCCCGCTGAACAACGATCATCTTGGTGAACTCTTCACCGATATCAACGGTTGATTGCTCAAGGGAGGACTGAACAACCTGGCCGGCCGGGCCATTATCAGCTGTTCTAAGGGTTGGATCACCGGAGGCTTCGGTTGCGTTCCAGACGTTACCGGTTCTGTTGCCAAGTGAGTTGACGTTGGTGAAGGTGGCGACCGGCAACTGGTACACGGGCCGGGTTTCACCATTATCAAACAGCGCCGTGACCAGACCCGAAGTATTAATGGTCACACCGGCAAAGGTGCCAAACTGCGATCCGTTCTGGTTAATGAACACCGGCGTGAAGGAGGCGCCGAACTGGGTCATGCCGTTGGCTTCCGCAATGGTGCCAAAATCCAGGGTGATCTGATTGGAGTTGGATGCGTCGTCATCCATATTCGCCGCCCCGTTGGCGAAGTTACGGATATCCAGTTCGACGACATTGATACCATTTGGCAGGCCGTCGGACGAGAACGATATTCCCGGAGCGGTACCAACTAAAATTGTGTGGGGTGAAAGCGTTGTAAAGACACCGGTTGCCGCCGCCGGTGTGGTGCCATCGGTTTCAATCACGTTATTGGTTACCGCCGTTCCTGATATCGTATATTCAGTGCCGTCGGTTAGGGAATTGATAACCAACGTGTTGTTGTTAGGGTTGTCGGTTGCGCGGAGTTCGACACTGGTCCCAGCATAATTGGCGTCATTGGCCTCAATTGCCTGTTCAAGGTCAAGCAATACCTGGTCCAGAGGACCATCGCGGAAAATGGTCGTATTAGCGCCAGTAGAGTCCTGAACCTCACCAGTTGTAAATGTGTAGGTGGTGCCATTAATGATGATTGTCTCACCTGTCGCAGGGACCGAATTAAATTTGATTTGAGTATATTCTGTAAACGCCGTGTCGCGCCGTGATACCGTGAACTGAACCGTCTGGTCGACCACGTTGTCCCCGGACGTCGCCCTCAACCCGGTTGGGTCAATAACTATCTGGTCCAAACCGTCATCTTCGAACAGCAGCGTAGTCGAACTGCCTGCGCTGACTATTACCCTGTTGTTGGTGGTATCAAAGTTGGCGTCATTGGCCTCAATTGAGGTCAGTAATGCGGTGACGTCACCAGCCAGTGTGGACGATGTGGCAATATCAACCTTAAAGGTATTGGCAGTTCCGGCGGTCGCAGTAGAGGACGTGGTTGTAAATGCCAAATCAGCGTTGGTGTCGGTGGGTTCCGAATAGGCGACGGTAAAGGCTGTTGAACCAGCAATTATTGAGGTAATTGTAACAACACCGGCAGCGGATGTTGCACTTACCAGAGCGCCGGCTGTTGCATCAGCGTTGATTGCCGCAGCCATACCAGCGGCAGCTTGCGCCACGGTTTGAACAGCCGTGTTGGTGTAGGTTACCGTTGATGTAAAGGCGCCTCCGAAAACCACCTGGACTACATCGTTGGCATCGAATGTTCCGGCTATTGTCGCTGTTTCGATCTGCGCAACCGGATTGGTCACCGAACTATCGCTGTCGAACACGTAGGTGCGTGTGGTTGTGCCATCACTAATGGTCATCGACGCGCCATCGGCGGGACGAATGGAGGCGCCGGTAGAGTCCGTTTTGTTAAACTCAAGTTGTCCGATGCTGCGATAGACTTTTGGACTTAGCGTTGAACTTTCCATGGTAATGTGGGTCGTGCCGGGGGGCGGCTCAACTTTCATTGACCACTCGTTTTCAGCATTTGTTTTGGTATAGACCACACTCATGGTGTTGGCGTTACCCAGGCTGTCAAAAAACTGAACGTCGGTTTTGTGGGTATCGCCCGCAGAATCGTTGGATGGCAGGTTGGCACCGATGCCGATGTCTGTCGTTGACGTTGCCGTGCCGCCAACCCGGTTGAGGTTAACCGTCGCCAGATAGTCCGTCGAAATGACGTTCTGGTTGGGGATTGTCAAAGCGCTGTTGGCTGGTTTAACCACACCGCCTGAGTCCGTTGGCCAGCCTTGAAGATAAAAACCGGATGTGTTTCTCAGAAACCCTTCGCTATCCTGGAAGAAGGATCCGGCCCGGGTAAATAAGAACTCGTTATTGATGGTTGGCGTATTGGCCTCATTGACGACAAAGAAACCCTGTCCGGACAAGGCGAGATCGGTCTGCGAGGTGGATGACGCAAGAAGGCCTTGGACCCCCGTATCCTGGCGCGGTTTGGACTGCACACCACCGGCGGAATAGAACGTCGTCGAGGTCTGGGTGGTGACCAGAGTCGCGAAATCCACCTGGGTATTTTTGTAACCGATCGTTGAGATATTGGTGATGTTATCAGCAATCGCCCCCATGGCACTGGATTGAGCTGTAAGGCCTGAAACGCCTGAACTGAGTGCACCAAACAACGTCATTTTACTTCTCCTATTAAGTCGCCGGGACAAAACCCGGAAATCTTCGTCTTACTCAAATTCATTGTGTTCCGATGTTTTGTAACCGGAACGGCTCGTTGCTTTCGGTCCGCTACCTAAGAATCGTCTCCAGAGTCGTCCGTGAGGGCGACCTCAGGTTTGCGTACCGACAAAATATCTTTTTGTTCGATGGTCAGGCCGTTGCCAATGAACAGCTTGCCAACCCCATCATCAACGCCGGCGCCGGAAACCAATCCGGTCACCAGGTGTTCGACCCCTATCAGGTTGCCGGAGGCGTCTTTTGCGCTGACCAAAACCGTGAAATACCCATCCGATAACTGTTGCCCGTTTTTGTCGACACCATCCCAGTTGATTGTGTGTTTGCCGATGTCGGTATTGCCATCCGCAAAAAACACGTTAATGCCACCTGAGTTGGCGATATTGACCGATACAGATTTTGCGCCAGCGGGAACCACATAAGAAAATTCAGCGGCGCCGTTCTCAAGTGGCAATTTCTGACCGAGGAATTCGACCTTGTTGCCAATGAAGTCGACCATCTGCGCGATCTGGCTGGTTTCCTGAAGGTTAAGCATCTTTTCCAGATTGGTATTCTGGTAAATTTGTTGCTCGACACTGGCAAACTGCACCAATTGCGAGGTGAATTCCGTTGCGTCCATGGGATCGAGCGGATCCTGGTTTTGCAACTGGGTGACCAGCAGGGTCAGGAATTTATTAAGGTCATCATCCAGCTTGGCAGCGGCCTGGGCTGAATTTGAACCTTCCGCTGCGGTTACGCCTGTCGAGGTACCGATGATCATGTCATCAACTCCAGATTATAATTTTGGTTTTTAGGCTTTAACATCGATACGGCTGTCAGAGATGACGTCATCCATGTCGGCGATCAGCGCCGCATCTGGAATTTCGTCTTCATTTGCGAGATCTTCAGTGCCATCGCGGTTTTTCCCGGCAGCGTTCTCTTCCTGCCCGGCAAGTTCGTGTTCTTCACCGCGCAGATTGAAGCTCATATCGCTTGAGTCGAGGTTCATTCCGGCATCTTCCAGGGCGCGCTGCAAATCAGCCGAATCGCGTTTCAGAAGATCAAGGGTATCTTTATTGTCTGCCATGATAACCGCGAGGATGCGCCCGTCGTTGCCGACCTCCAATTTGACATCAACCCGGCCCAGTTCCGCCGGTCTTAATTGTACGCTGATGCGATCTGTACCCGCCTGCAATGCTTTGCTGATCTTGACGCTGATCTGGTCAACGATGGGTTGCCCCGGTGTCGCTGAGCGAGCGCTCTGATTGGCTGCGGTTTGCTGACTTTGCTGTGCCTGCTGGGACTGCTGCGTTGAATTTGTTGCGCTCGCCGTAGCGGTGGCCGTTTGGGCAAGCGTCGATTCGCCGCCCGACGCTCCGCCGCCGGCTGCACTCGCTTGCGCGCCCTGCAAGCCGGCTGCGCCTCCCTTGCCGTTGACGGCACTTTGAGTGGCGGCCTGAAGTTGTGCGTTTTGATTGGCGTTCTGTTGCGCCTGTGCCTGTTGTTGATTGGTCTGAACATGAGTAGCGGCCGCTTGCGCTGTCGCTTGCCCGGGAGCTGCGTTATGGGAACTTGTTTGTGCCGACCCCTTGGTGGCGGTTGAAGAAAGAACAGTTCCTGCGACCAGATTAGCACCGGGTTTTGACGTCAGTGTTTCAGCCTCACTAGAGACAGAAACCTTTACTTGCGCTTTACCTGTGCCGCCCATTGCTTTTGTTAGCTCGGCCGCCTGTTGCTGCGATAGCGTTGCCTCTTTGCTGCCAGCGTCAGTTGCGGTTTGAGCATTTTGGTTGGTTTGCGCGGCCTGTCCCAATGTATGGCTCTGGCTGGCCTGTGCGTTCTGGCCGGTATTCTGTTTGGCGCTGTTGGTCGCCGCGCCGAGCAGAACCTCAGCTGCTTTTACCGTGGCGTTCTCGCTGACTTGAGCCTGATTGTTTCCAGTGTTCGGGCCTAATAAAGCGGCGGCAAGATCGATGCCTACAGTATTCGTGGTGACGACGGACTGTGCACCTGCGCTCGCGGCGCCATCACCAACGTGCTCACCACTTTCGGAATTTTGAGCATTTTGTTGTGTTTGATTCTGCCCTTCAGATTTTGAGGCGTTATTTTCGCCGTTATTTCCCCCAGTATCCTCGTTCGATGCAGACGAGGTTTCACTACCGCCTTCATTTTTGGATGCTGACCCGGTTTCTGAATTCGCCCCGTGCGATGTGGAGGCGTTTTTCGCATCATGCCCTTGGTCCCGCGGCTCAGAACGGTCCTGATATCCTGAATCCGCTCTATCGGTGCGCGGTTTCTCTGAAGTCTCAGGACGATGACCGTTGTTCCTTGATTCTTCAGGGCGATCGTCTGATCCGCGGGATCTGGTGTCCCGGCCGAAATCATCGTTCCGGGGCCGGTTTTCCTGTTGGGGATCAACGCGCTCGGAACGGTTGAGTGCTGCCGCGATGTTAGAGCCGTTGGCCAAGCTGGACAGCTTGCTGCCTATACTTGTTCCAGTTTTATTGACAAGGTCCTGAAAAGATTTTCTCAGCTCTTCAAGAGAACTGGCTCTTTCAAGACCGTTGGATCCGGTTTTTGCCGTGTCCATGAACCCTTTATTCTTAATGCCAAAATCTTCCATCGAAGTGTTCCCGAGCAATTGCCAATACAAATAATTTCATCCCCTACTAAGCAATTGGCGGGCCAGTTTTCCATGATGAGTCTAAGGCATTGAAAACAAAGTATAAAAGAGGAATAGTTCGATATTTTGATGCGTTATCGATTGACTCTCGGCAACATTTACCGGTCTGGCCGGGTAGAATTTACAGTGTTCGCCAGTTTCATTCTGGTGCTGCGGTCGCATCTGCCATGTGGGTTCGGAAATCCTATACTTTTGTTGGGTAAAGTGCACAATCATGGCGTTGAAAGAGATTGTTGATAGGGACGATGTGCGAAGATGAATAGGTCAGAAAGACGCCGCCAGCAAAAAATCGAAGCAAAAGCGGCGCGGCAATCTGCATTATCCCCAACGGCGAACACCGCGCCCAATCAACCAACATTGACGATGCAGCACGCGCAAGCGATTAAACGCGCTGTGCGGTGCCAATCGGAAGGCGAATTTTCTGACGCAGAGACGATTTATCAACAAATCTTAACGGATGTCCCTGAGCAACCTAATGTCCTGCTGCTGCTGGGTATGCTGTCAAATCAAATGCAAAAATATGAACGTGCTGCTGATCTGATCGCACGTGCCCTCGCCATTAACCCGGGGTCGGTGGAGGCCCATAATAATCTTGGCACGGCGCTCTTGAAGCTTGGCGACGTCGATCAGGGCGTGACCCACTTGCGCCGCGCGGTTGCCCTGAAACCTGATTATGCCGAGGCTCATAATAATTTGGGTCTTGCACTGCAAGAGTTGGGTGAATTGGCTGAGGCCGTAGACTGTTATGTTAAGTCGCTGGCTATTAATCCGGATGATGCCACAACCCATTACAATTTGGCGATCACGCAGTTAAAGCTTGGCAAGGAAGATGACGCCATTGCCTGTTTTCACCAGGCACTTCGCATTGATCCCGATTACGCCAAAGCTCACAACAACCTAGGGACTGTCTTCAAGGGGCTTGGTGACTTGAGAAAGGCGGAGGAATGTTTTCGCAGTGCCCTGATGCTCGATCCGGATTATGCAAATGCGCTCTACAATTTGGGGTCCGTGCTCCATGATCAAGGCGACTTGAGTGGCGCCGCAGAGAAAATTGATAAGGCCTTATCCCTGGAAGCGGGAAAAGACGGCTGGAAAATCAGAAGAGCACTGCTGATGCCAATTATACCCTCTTCAGAACAGAATATTCACGATTGTTATGCCACCCTGCGCGCGGAGCTTGCATCCGTTCGCAAACAAGGCCTAATCGTCGACTCTCCGGTTGATGTCATTGGGTTTACCTGCTTTTTTCTAGCCTATTACAATCTCAACAATCGGGAAGTTCAGAAAGATGTTGCCAATTTATACATCGACGTCTGCCCGAGCCTGACGTTTGAAGCGAAACATTGCCGTTCGGCTGTTCGTGAAAAAAAGGAATTGCTGCGTATAGGGTTTTTGTCGACCCACCTTCGGGGACACACGATCGGCAAACTCGTGCGCGGATTAATTAAACAATTTTCGCGAACCAAGTTTGAAGTGATTGTGCTCTACCCGCCGGGGAAAAAAGATAACATTTCAGAATTTATCGATAAGGCCGCGGACAGAGTTGTCTTGCTTGAGCAAGATTTGGAGAAAAACCAGAGAACAATCGAGGCGGAAGAACTGGATATATTATTTTACCTCGATATTGGCATGGACCCCTACACTTACTTTTTGGCGTTTTCACGTTTGGCTCCTGTTCAGGCCGTTACATGGGGCCATCCCGATACGACGGGCATTCCCAATATGGACTACTTTATTTCGTCGGAACTTCTCGAAACGCCAGATGCGGACAATCATTATTCAGAAAAGCTCGTTCGATTGCCAAATCTGCCGACCTACTATTATCGACCTGAATTATCTGACGAAACGTTTGAGCGACATGATTTTGGCCTGCCGGAGGGCAACCATCTGTACGTCTGTCCCCAAACCCTGTTTAAGTTTCATCCCCAGTTCGACGATATCATCGGGGAAATTTTGCGCCGGGATCCGGAGGGCCGCCTGATTCTCATTAACGATGGCAAAGACGGAAAATGGCGGACCCTTTTGGCTGAGCGATTTGAACGGTCCTTCCCTGATGTTGCTGAGAACGTTGTATTCTTGCCGCAAATGCCATATCAAAAGTTCTTAAGGCTGCTCCTTCTGGCCGACGTGATTCTTGATATTCCGACGTTTTCTGGCGGCAATTCATCTCTCGAGGCCTTTGCCATGGGCGCGCCGATTGTGACGTTGCCGACGGAATATATGCGTGGCCGGGTTACTGCAGGGTTTTATCAGCAGATGGGACTCAGCACACTGATTGCAACAGATGCAGAAACTTACGTGAAACTGGCTCTTCGACTGACCCATGATAAAGAATTCAAAATTCAAATGCAGGATGAAATCAAAGTGAATGCCTTTAAGTTGTACGAAAATCAGGGCGTTGTTGAGGACATGGAAACATTTTTTATCGCAGCGATTGATGCCTGGAAGAATGGGCAGACGGTTGTAAATTATTAAATTGGTAATAATTTACGCCTGTTACGTATTTTCAAAAATATTTTAGTGCGGTGATAAAAGTCTGGGTGTGAGAGAACGATTGCACCCTTAAAATTGAGATGATTTATTAATAATTCACTTGTAAACATCAAACCGTAAACGGTGTATGTTTTGATAATTAATCAATATTTATGTGTGAGGCTGGCGTAATGAGCCGTAAACCAGGATCCGAAAACGACCAGGAACAGGCCAGCGGTGAGGGTGCGAAAGAGCGTGATATTTCCTTGGGACTAGGCAAAGCCCTGAACCGATCATTTTCGAATGACATTAAAGACTGAAAATAATTCCATGGACAGAGATAAAGATCAGACCAATACCGGTGCCACATCTGAATTTGAGGCCGATTTGCGGCGAGCGGCGTTATTGTTTGAGCAGCAACAGTTTGGCGCCGCCGAAGTTGTGTATCGAAAGATTCTGGATAAAGACCGCTCTCAACCGGTGGCCCTAAATATGATGGGCCTCATCGCATTCGCCGCTGGCGCCAATGAGCAGGCGCTCGATTTTATCAAGATGGCGATCATTGAGGCCCCAAAATTTGCAAGTGCCTACAATAATTTGGGGCGGGTTTTTCGAGCACTGGGTCGCAATGAGGAGGCGGTCGAGGCTCTTGAACTGTCGCTGCAACGGGATCCTAACGATCCTAACGCCTATTATAATCTCGCCAGTTCCCTTTGTGAACTAAAGCGCCATACCGTTGCTTTGGAATATGCCGAAAAAGTGTTGTCTCTAAAGCCTGATCATAGCAGCACCTTGATTTTAATGGCGGCCATCCTGAATGGGCTTGATCGGTGTGAAGAGGCTATTGAATATTCAGACAAGGCCCTCTCCTTCGATCCGTCCAACCCTACTATTTTACGGAATAAAGGGCGTTCCCAAATGTTGCTGGGGCATTATGAGCAAGCCCTCGAACTTTTCGAGCGCACATCAATCCTTGCCCCAGATGATCCGGTCACTTTGTCAGATTTAGGTCTGTTATTTCGGACCCTTGGACAATATGAAAATTGCTTCGAGATGTTTAGGCAGGCATTGGAAATCGACCCTACGTATGCGCCTGCTCAGACAAACCTTGGGTACGCCTTATTATCGGTGGGCCAAACTAAAGAGGGATTGATAGCCCTGGAGCAGCGATGGAAAGACCCTGATTTCAAATATTACAGCAGGGACTATACCGCCGCACAATGGGACGGTGCTGAAAATCTGAGTAACAAGAGCATTTTGCTTTGGCCGGAACAGGATCCTCAGGATGTGATCACTTGGGCGGCTGTTATTCCTCAATTGGTCGCACGTTCCAAGCAGTGTGTTGTTGAAACATTTCCCGAACTTGTGGCGTTGTTTACGCGATCATTTCCGGACGCTGACGTTCGGGCAGTGGAACTTGATGCCCAGCAACATTCACTCGACTGCGACACCCACCTGCCCATGGGCAGTCTGATTTTACACTTGGGGGTCGAGCCGGAAACAGCGTGTGATGCGTTTTTAGTGCCAGATCCGAAAAGGGTCGAGTTCTGGGCTCAACGTCTGGCAACATTAGGCTCCGGTCCCTATATCGGTATCAGCTGGAATGATCCTGATATGATGCTCGACCGGGCACCGAACGATACAGTGATTGACGAGTGGCGCCCCCTATTTGAACAAAATGCCGTATTTATTAATTTGCAGGCCGGCGACGAATACCAAAGTGACCTTGAGCAAATGCAACAGGACTATGGTGTTGAAATCCATAACTTTGAAGATTTGGATTTATATGATGATCTGGATGATGTTGCGGCGTTGTTGATGGCTATTGATCTGGTGATCTGCGTGCCTACAGCAGTGGCGGCGATTGCCGCCGGCGTGGGCACGGAAACATGGGTGCTGTCCTGGAAGGAAAGTCCCTGGAATAATATATTATTGACCCCCCGCGGCCCCAAAGTCGTCAATTTTGAACGGCCTATTGTTGATCGGTGGGACACAATATTTACTGAATTGGCGGGCCGGATATCTGACATGACTGAGGACAAGTAGGTCACGTCCATGGGACCGTAAGTTGGGATCGGTATGTGAAATGACTCACAGTAAGAAAACAGAGCGGCGCACGCCACAAGACCCCTCCGGCAAGTCTGATACATCACCACAACCAGGTGCCGATGGGCAGGGTCCTCCAGTGCAAACTCAATTGGATGTAGCTATTTCGCATCTTAGAAAAGGCGAGGCGGCGCAAGCGGAAGCCATTTATCGAACGGTTTTGCAAACAATTCCGAACCATCCTAACGCGTTAAATTTCCTGGGATTAATTGTTCATCAGAAGGGACAGAGTCAGGAGGCGGTGACGTTAATCCAAAAAGCCGTCGAGATAAAACCAGACTATGCTGCCGCCTATGGAAACCTGGGCAATGCACTGGTCGCTCTCAAGCGATTTGATCAGGCCATTATCGAATATCAGCGGGCCATCGAGATCACGCCGGGGGTCCCGGAATTGCATAACGCTATCGGCATGGCCCTCAAATCTCGTGGAGATTTTGAAGACGCCATTGAAAATTATGATATTGCACTTGCCGAAAATCCGCAGTTTGCAGATGCCTACAATAACCGGGGCAACGCGTTGGTGAAGTGCGACCGGCCTGACGATGCCATCGCCAGTTTTAAGCAGGCCCTGGCCCTAAATCCTGACCTGATGGAGGCGCACAATAATTTGGGACTGGCCTGTCTTGATGGCAAAAAATTTGAGGCAGCCAAATCAAGTTTTGAACGTGCTATCGCGCTTGAACCGGAAGATGCCAAAGTGTGGTTTAATCTGGGGAATACGGAAGCGGTGCTTGAGCAACTGGAAAATGCAATTGATTGTTTTGGCAAGGCGATCACGCTTAATCCAAACCATGCCAGGGCGCATAACAACCTTGGGATGGTTTTTGTGAAGCAAGGCGTGGGGGCGCTCGCTATTGCTGAATTCAAAAATGCAATGCGCATTCAGCCTGACTATGTTGATCCGTATACGAATTTGGGAGATCTGTACAAAGAACAAAAAAAACGGGAGGACGCGATTACAATTTTTCGGTCCTTTCTTAAGCAAAATTTGGATACTGCCGGTGTTTGTAAAACGGACGCCGCCTTAATTTATAATCGGATCGGCCTGATCCTCAGTGATATGGCACGTATGGATGATGCGTTCGAAAATTTTCAGGCGGCTGTTGATTTTGGTCCTGAGATGGCCGAAGGCCATGCAAATCTTGCGTCATGTTTTCTGAACTGCGGTATGCTGGATGAAGCAAAGCTGCATTTTGAGCGTTCGCGAAACCTAACGCCGCGGGACGCTCATATGCATTCCAATCAATTGTTCGCTGAACAGTATAGACTGGGACATACCGCAAAATCCTTATTTGAGATGCATCGCGAATGGGAAAAAAAACATGTTCGAACACATCAATCTGATTGGCCCGTGCACAAAAACGATCGTGACCCGGACCGTCAATTACGGATTGGTTTCGTCTCGCCGGACTTAGGTCATCATCCGGTCGGATTTTTCATCCTGGGCTTGCTTGAGAACCTGTCCACGAACAATGCCATTTCTATTTGTTATTCAAGTCGTGAAGATGATCAATTGACGGGGCGAATTAGGTTTGCTGCGACCGTCTGGCGTGATGTTTATAAAAAGTCTGATGGCGTTGTCGCCAATATGATTTTTGCCGATCAGATCGATATATTGATCGATCTCTCCGGTCATACGTCTGATAACAGGCTGAAAATATTTGCCCGTAAAGCCGCTCCCATACAGGTATCCTGGATTGGTTATGTCTGCACCACGGGTTTATCCGCCATGGACTATGTTTTATCAGATATCTATTCAACCCCGCGCGATGAAGAGCGATATTACACTGAAAAAATAATTCGCATGCCAGACGGGTGGGTTTGTTATTCGCCGCCGGAAAGCAGTCCTGACGTTGGCCCGCTTCCCCTTAATCGTAACGGGCACATAATTTTTGGCTCCTTTAGTAACCCGGCAAAAATCAATGATGTTGTTATTTCCACATGGGCGAAAATATTGACCGCGGTGCCCGACTCCAAGTTACTGATTAAATATAAAGGTGTCGATTCAACCACAAATACGAACAGAATTTTAGCCCAGTTTGCGGCTGGCGGTGTCGATCAATCGCGCGTGACGTTAGAGGGCTGGTCGGTGCATAAGGATCTGCTCGCACGATATAATGATATTGATATCGCACTCGACACATTCCCCTTTGCCGGTGGTTTGACGACGTTTGAAGCCTTATGGATGGGCGTTCCCGTCATCACGGCGCCCGGCGATACGTTTGCAAGCCGGCATTCACAAAGCCACCTGTCCACCGTTGGGCTGCCGGAATTGGTGGCTCAAGATACCGACGACTACGTGACGCTGGCGGTTGCGCTTGCCGGTGATGTTGAGCGACTTGAGACAATGCGCGAGGGTCTAAGGTCCAAAATGGCGGCATCACCATCATGTGACGGGGCGCTGTTTGCGCGTAATTTTGAAGCCGTGATGCGCGGTATTTGGCGGACATGGTGCGCTGCGCCGTAACACACTGACCAATACATTCGGCCCGTTCCCTTCGGTGATGTGAACAAATGGGTGTGGGGCGGTGCGCGGGACGTGAATAAAAATTAGGAGTTGACTCGGCGTGCAGGAATGAGTTAGAAGATCTATATCTACCACAGATGCCTGCAGGATTGTTGGCGTGGTGGGGCCTTCCGGTAGAAGCTTAGAAATAGTTTCCGGCGGAGGTGATTTTAGACAAATGGCGAGAACGTCATTTTACACCTTAGAAAAAGGAACAGACTATGTCTGATATTACACTCACAGCCAGTATTCGTAATAACCTGCTTTCCCTTCAAAATGCATCTAAACTACTCGACATAACGTCGGAACGTTTGTCGACGGGTAAAAAGGTTAACAGCGCTCTCGATAATCCAAGTTCTTTCTTCACCGCGCGCGGCCTTACCAACCGGGCGGCTGATTTGGACTCTCGTAAAGATGGCCTCGGTCAGGCGATTTCGCTGCTGCAGGCAACTGATAAATCGATCGCCTCCATCACCGACCTTGTTGCGCAGGCTAAAGCGACGGCGCAGTCCGCTGAAGAAGCCTCAACCTCTGGTGTTACAGCGGTTGCAACCGCAGCCGGTTCATTTGTTGCTTCGACGGGAACGGGCGTGACGCAACTTCAGTCCGAGGCCTCCGGTGCATCGTCAACGGTGGATGCCGCAACGTTGTCCTTGGCCGGGCAAATCACCAATGCCACTACAGCTTCTACGTTGACCCAGTTTACCGGGGTGACACTGACGACAAGTGATGACATTACGTTTTCAGTAACAGCGAATGGCGCGACGGCTGATACAGCCCTTATTACGGGTGACAGCGCTCTTAGTGTGGTTGTTACCGCGTTAAACACGCTTGACGGCATTACAGCAACATTTAATGCAACGACGTTTGACATTGATATTACCGCTGCTGGCGGGACAATATTGTCGTTTGCCACCACGACGGGCGTTAACTTCACCACAGAACTTGGCGCTTTTGAAACCGACGGCACGACAACCGCGACAACCGGGGCCGTAGCGGGCGGTGCTATAACAACCTTTAATCTGGCCGGCAACGGCTCAGATGTGGCGGCCCATGCATTCGGCCTTGATGATGCTAACGGTACGAACGCGTTTACCATTCAAGTTGATGGTGGAACGACGGTAACAATCGCTGCTATCGAAAACTTAACGATAGATACATTGGTGTCGCGGATTACTGCGGCGGATGCGAACATTACGGCGTCCTACAATACAACGTCTCGAAAGATTGAGATTACTGGAACCAATGGTGCAGATATTATTGTTAATGGTGCTAGTGGTACCGCTGCTCAAATAGGTTTGACGCAAAGCACGGGGACCACGGCTGTCGCGCTTGGGACAAGCTATACCTTCGACGATGGTACGGCCATTGCGACAACGGATCTTCTGCTCAGCATATTTAGTGGATCGCTTGCTAATGATACGCTGCAATTTGGCGTAACGGGCGGCAGTTTGGGTACGGCGTACACCATTACCGCCTTAAGCACCGTTCAGGATCTTCTTGATGCGATCAACGCCTCCGATAGTTCGCTGACAGCGACTTTTGCGAGCGGTAAGATATCGATCGCCGCAGCCGATGGAACGGCCGTTACGGTCACCTCTGGTGGTACAACGGGGGCGTTTGATGCGCTTGCGTTTAACGATGGCAGCAATGCCCTGACCAATGCAACGGCGGTCACCTTTGGTGCTGCCGGTACGGCCGGAGAAGTTTCATCTCTCAATGCCGATTTCCAGAGCATTCTGGAGCAAATCGATAAACTGTTGAGCGATGCGTCCTATAAAGGTGTTAACTTGCTGTCTGGCGCTAACAGTTCAGTGGTCAAGTTTAATGCTGACGGAACGTCTTCCATCACCATCACCGGCCTTGATCTTGGTGTGACCACTAATACCAACTTCAACTTCACCAAGGACGCCAATGGGTATGACTTTACGACTGCGGGTGATATCGCGCAGGCGTTAACTGATACGGCGGCGGCAATCTCCTCTCTGCGGAGTATTTCAGCCACCTTTGGTACCAACCTGGGTGTTATCCAGACCCGAGAGGAGTTCACCACCCAATTGGTGAACGTACTTGAGAGTGGTGCTGGTAAGTTGGTCAACGCCAACCTGGAAGAAGAATCTGCGAACTTGTTAGCCTTGCAGACTCGCCAGGCGTTGGGTATTCAGGCACTGAGTATCTCCAACCAGTCCAACCAGAGCATCTTGTCACTGTTCAGGTAAATAAGAGCTAATTGGCGGGGCCAGTAAGTGGCTGGCTCCGCCGAGTTCTTTAACCGTACTGGAAAAAGATCATGTCCCTCAAACTGCAATTAAAACCACATGAAAAGTGTATCATTGGAGGCGCTGCCATCCAAAATGGTGACCGGCCAGCCTCTCTCTCGATCGCAAACCAGGTGACCATATTGCGGGAAAAACACATCCTGACGGAAGAGAGTGCCAACACGTTGGCAAAACAAATCTACTTCGTTGTACAGATGATTTATATCGATGGTGGCATTGATCAAAGTAAAGATAAACATGTAGTGTTTTTTACTCTTATTAAGCAGTTCGTGGGAGCATATCCTGTCGAGGGCGTACTGGAGATGGTTATAGAGATCGGCAGTATGCTTCTTGAAGGAGCTGAGTATGCGGCGCTGAAACGGAGTAGAGACCTGATCAAGGTGGAGACAGAATATGCTAATGTCGCTTGAAATGGAAGAGACCGCCATGGACCAAGATCGCAATGACAACAATCCGAATATGGCAAGATCGCACGGCGCCTATAAACAAACTCAACAATATGTTGAAAAGCCGGAAGACACCGATTCCGTCGTTCTGATGATGGCAGCGGATAAGCTTCTCAAAGCCCAAGATTCTCCTGACGAAGACGTTTTTGAAGAAACGCTTCGCTATAACCAGGCAATCTGGACGGTCATTCAATCTGAAATGACGTCAGAGCATCCTTTGCCGTTGGAGATAAAGGCCAACCTTATTAATCTTAGTCTGTTTGTTGACAATCAGACGGACAAGGCAATTGGGTCGCGAGATCCGAAAATGCTCGACGCGTTAATTAATATTAATCGAAATATCGCAGCTGGGATAACACCCAGATAGAAGTTATCTGCGAACCCCCCAGTCAATTCATGGTTTCGTTTTGACTGGGTTATGACCAAGAAAGGACTGTATCATGGAACCGATTAGTACAAGTACCAGCAATACGGTGCAAAGTTATCAGCGCCAGAAAGCTGCTCCGGCACAGCCGTTAGATCCGCCTAAACGCGACCCTGCTGCCGTGCCTAAGTTTATCTCTCCTTCTGGAAATATCGATCCGGAAAGTGGGACATACTCTGTTCAAATTCGCGACACCTCAACCGGTGAAGTGCAGTCTGAATATCCACGCAAGCAAGCCGCGTCAAATTATGCTAAGGCTGCGACCCAAGGCGAAGGCCAAAGTCAAAGCCAGTCGCAAGCGCCGGTAAGCACAGGTGGAGTGGAGTCAAATGCGGTGGAATCAGCGGTGGTTGATTCTGGTTCAGGAGACAGCAACGTGGATGTGAAAGCGTAAGCTTTCTGGACTGTATGCACACTACTTCGTGCGTAAAATGTGGGAACGTATGAATTTGCACAACGTCACACCGGATAGAGGGCGATGAGTGGGTTGTATCGTTTATATTTTGGTGCGAAGTAAGTAGGTTAGCAAAGCAGTTTCCGTTTTAAGTAGATTTTTATATGTGCCGGGCCAGGTGAGATTATGGCGATGGCCGCAGCCGCATGTTTGATTTCCAGTGAAAACAGGGGGCTGTATTCGGGGCTGGTGTTGGGAAAGGAGAGACCTTAATGTCTGATGTTCTAACCCTATCAGGAGATACAAGAGCAACATTAATTGCGTTGCAGCGCATAAGCCAGTTGCAGGCGGTCTCCGCAAACAGAATCTCATCGGGAAAGAGGATCGTCACTCCGTTTGATGGAGTCGGGGCGTTTTTTGATGCCAGTGCGCTGAGCAGCCAAGCCGCAAGATTGTTAACCGTTAAAGACCGAATCGCAAATGCTGCGACCGTTACGGGCGGGACAGTTGTTGCCATAGAGTCAATTATTGAATTGGTGAATTCGCTAAAAACCCAGGCGAACACGGCGAAAGGGGTGTCGACGACAGTATCGGGAAGTACGGTTACCACGGCATCGGCCGACGTTACAGATACCATCGCAGGCGCGGTTGATGACGATACGTTCACGATTACATATAATTCAATAACAACAACGATAACCAATACTGCGGGATCAACCTTTACCTCCATAGGCGCGCAGATCTCAGCGATCAGCGGATTAACCGTGACGGTGACGGATGGCAGTGCATTCCAGATTGAAGCCGTCGACGGCCAGGACATTACCATCGCAGATGGCGTCAACAACTTAGCCACCGACTTGGGTTTGTCGACATCAACCAATGGTACATTTATTACCACGGCGGTGCGATCAAACGCTGAAACGGAATTTGATACAATCCGCGGACAAATCAGCACACTGGTTGGCAGCGCGACATTTAACGGTACCAATTTGTTGGCAACGACACCTGATACGCTCACCGTGGTGTTTGGTGAATCATTTACCAACTCCCTGGCAATAACGGGCGTTGCGTCAAATGCGTCGGCTCTCAGTATTAGCGCGGTTGACAGCGCAGGGAGTTTTGCCACTAACGCCGGCATCACCACAACAATAGCTGAATTGGACGCCGCGCTTTTGACCTTGGCGGCAACCAAAGCGAAATTTAGCACCAGTGATAAAATTATTGCGATCCGCCTGGCGTTTTCAGAAAGCATAATTGCCTTCTCACAAGAAGGGGTTACCAAACTGACCGGCGCCGATATTGATGAAGAAACAGCGATTTTGCTGGCGCTGGAGGCACGCCGTGAACTGGCGCTGGGCGGCATCAGCATTCTGTTTAAAGGGGAGTCTGCGATCGTCACCTTGTTGCGTACAAACTAAATTAGGGCTAGGCTACTCGGTCAAACCGGATTTATTCGGTTTTTTCCGCTTGGCTAAAGGTTCTGATTATGACTTCTGCTGCAATTAATGCCTATAAAACAGCCCAAAACTCCGCAATTTCGCCAAAAAACGTAGAAAAAATGGCATTTGAACGTGCCGTTGGTTTATTGCGGCGTGCCGCGGCCAATATTCGAGATTTTGATAGTTACGTGTCTGCTTTAAGGTGCCACCTCAACCGGTCGACGCAACACATGCATCAAATCTCTCTGCTGGCGTTTCAAACTCCAATGTTTTGCGGG
>JAODAI010491831.1:0-13707 GCA_027575025.1 Scotoplanes globosa
TTATATCATAGGATGTATGTAATGGTGTTGGCGCCAGTATATGGTCACGTGACATGGAGAGATGACGTCATGGGGCCTGATGCCAATAGTGTACTATATATAGGTCAGTTGTATGCGGTCATACTATTTTTATAAAATGGGATGGAAGGTAAGTATAATGCTTATATAGATTCAATAACCCGGTTATATTCTTAGAAGTGATAAGCATCTTCGGAGCATTATAAACGCATCATTGGACGTGACTCAACACATATGCCTACTATGTATCACTACTATATCCCAAATGGTGCACAGTGCAATGACTGTGCTGTTAGATGCAGGCAATACTGTTCCTTCAGTTTACTATTGAGAGCATTGAATGGATTGATAAGCAAAATGTAATTGGCCACTATTTTGTGGAACATAATACATACCATGGTGTCCCGAATGATGTATAATACAAGTGTGCTACGTATAATTACTAATTGAGATATAACCCGGACTCTTACACTGTTTCCTAATTTCGAGATCAGCAATAACAACCAAAACCTGTGTTATCTCGAAACCGTGGTTGTCACAAGAGTGACACATAGACCTTGGTTGTCCGAGATAAGAGATATACTAAGACACGAGTGAGCCTAGACATACTGAGACCCGATAGACTGAGACCGAGATTATCAAACCGTGGTCTCAACCAAGATCGATCTCGGGACCAGCAATACTGATTAACCACTGGGTTCACCCTTGTCCCTCACCCCCTTTTTGTTTCTGGTCGACCGGGGTTGATTGCACGGCGGTGCGCGCTTTCCGAACTCCATAAAGCGCGTAGCGCATATGTATATAATTATTAATGTTTCCTTCACTGTTGAAGGGGCTGAGAGATAACGGTTAACCACTGGGGTCACCCACCCCCAAACGCATGGAACACAACAACCATTAGGAGCATGTGATAACTAACAGTGTTGCTAACACATACACATTATATGTCCACATATGCTTGGATGAGGCCTAGTTCGGGATCGGTTTGTGAGGTCTAATAACTGACTGACTTAATTTACGTACGGTTGTATAATAATTACAGATTTGAGTGACTGTTTATAATGATCTGTAGAGAGAGGTAGGTGGGTCACTGGTTATATATCCGGCGGTGGCGATTCACGGGGGGCGTTATAGGGTTAAATTACGGTTACTGTTTGTCCATAGGTCTGTTCAATACATATACCAATTGTATTACCTTCCAAGTTATCTTGCTCCGTCTATTTCAGAAAATACAAAGTAACAAAAATGTGTTAAATTTATTTCCCTACAGCGAACAGGGGACGATGTAGCCACTGTTCAAATTAAATCAGTTGCAGCCAATCACCGCCATCGTACCTCGCCAATACGGACACGTGACGACCCTGAACCAATCAGAAGTGATGATTCCGAGAAAGATGGGGAGGACAAAGGAAACGACCGCGATCAGTGGGATTCTAAGGTTGACTTTATGCTAGCTTGTATCGGCTATGCGGTGGGTTTGGGCAATGTCTGGCGGTTTCCGTATCTCTGCTATGATAATGGAGGAGGTGCGTATATTAATAGGTGTAACGTGCGTCAACGTGGTTGGCCCTCATTTGATAGTGTGTTGGACCAGGGATATGTTTCTAGTAGCATATCCATGGTTTGCGTTCGTGTGGTCGCAAGGTCGGGAGTTCGTTTACGGGAGTGATGATGATTAGCATATATTATATAGTGACCCTAACGTGTTTATCAAAGGCTTTATCTGGCTCGTATGAGATGTGTTGAAAAGGACTACAAAACCCAATCAATTTATCTATATAAGCCTACACTCAAAAAACTAAAGTGCTGGAATTAGCACCAGTGATGCTGATTGTAGCTCTTGAGCTCGTATAGTGACTGCACCCTTGGGTGATATACATTCGCACCGACACGGGTGCTCCAACTTTTAGCACTTTAAGGTGCTAAAATTTCGAATCTTTTTTAATATTATCTCTACATTATTTAGTGTAATACGCTAATTATTTTATATGAAATTTAGGACACCCCCATTTAAATTAATCACGATTTTTAACAGCCAATCACCGTCTCCTAATAATCATCACCGGTAAATGTGCTGAATAAATCAGCACATGTACGTGCTGAATAATCAATTCAGCACCTGCTGAATAATTCAGCACTCAGGTGCTGAACTAGCACCTCCGGTGCTAATTAGTGTCAGCACCCATTTATTAGCACTTCTGTTTTTTGAGTGTACCATTCACTTATTATATACACTTTATCGGTGTGATAACGTTATGACGTTTTCATACGGATGTCCAAGCCCCGTATATGTTATATTTTGGATTTGAAGATATAAATTAGACCTCTCCGTAGGCCTATATACAATGGTTGATTCTTTATCACACCTTAAAGAGGGCATGAAATGTTGAAAAATATTAATAATGCATTACTTTATTATCGAGCATGTTTTAAACTATGTTAATACTTTTTTATATATGAGAAAAAAGGTTGACATTTATCAAAAACCAAAACCAAACAAAAAGCAATAAACGCGACGACGTAATTAATATATGACGTTACATTGAGATTCTATGGCTGGCCGTACAAACATGGATATATAATTCTTCTGGAAGCAATAAACGCGATGACGTCATTAATATAGGACGTTACATTGAGATTCTGTGGCTGGCCGTACAAACATGGATATATTAATTTAGTCTGTCTCGACAAATCATTTAATCAAGTGGAAAATGTTGTTCACCTTGTGTATAGTGAAAGATCATCACGAGGTGATTTTCCTATCTGAACATTAATCTGAATACCAATTAGCCAGATCATGCACTCAAAAAAATGATTTTTGGGTTAAGTAAAGTTTACTCAAAATAATCCATTATGGACTAATTAACTCAATAAATTCGAGTTCAAATTACTTAAATAGCTAAGTGCATCACGTTTGCCTCAATTCAATTAAGTAAATATTACTAAATCGTGATGCAATTTTTTTACAGTGTGCCTATAATTGTCCCCGGGTTCCCCTCCTCCACAGGGGTATATTTCATATATTTTGACTTCATTCTCCCATTGGTATTGGAAGCCGTTTTATGGGTATATTATCAATAATTAAAGTTAATAAAGAAAATTGATCCTGTGATGCTATTTATATAATTTAGTTTAAACGGCATTCCCAAGTTAGCGTCCTGGTATTTTTATATTGATATAATATAGAGAAAAGAGGGAAAAGTAAAAAAAGGTAAAGTGAAATTTGTGAACACAAACTTGGCGAGCGTGCATGCCCCCCCCCCCCCCGTCAACAAATTTCAACACTTATTGGGCCTTTATAAACTATATAATGTAGGCCCATTTCAATTTCATATAATATAGAGTAATGGAGGAAAATAACTTAACAACGGCTTGTAATTATGTTGTCACTTGTTTTGAACAGCGTCCTTAATTTTACTTGTATGTATCATTGCATAGGCTATCAATATAAACACTTGTAGTTTATATAGTATCATAATTGTGTAAAATGTAGGCATACCACTTCATTAACTTATGCCTATATGCCTATGGCTATAGGCCTATGGCTTATTTACCATGAAACAATTTTAAACAATGCCTTTATAGTAAATTCAATTTCTGACCCCTACAGGGTTCTATCCATATACACCATATAGGGTTATATCCATATACACCCTATAGGGTTCTATCCATATACACCATATAGGATTCCATCCATATACACCCAGTTACAGTATAGTTACCCATTCCGCTCTGGATTACTTCACTTCCGGTTTTTAAATATTTTCACATTTGCAAGAAAGGCCACTGAAATATACGAAATGTACTATGGGTAAAATATATACTTTTCTTGACTTTACAAACATCAGTAGACATATTGTAACATTTTACAATAAACCGATTGGAAGTAACTCCATTACCATTTCGCACACTCTTTAATCACGATGTCTTTTGTGAAAGGAAAATAGTGAAAATAGCGTCAAATTTATGTTGATGTATACCAACAAATGGGCGTCCATCAACATGCCAAATACCACATTTATCGCTTTTAAATCATTGTACACAATTTATATTTATAATTATCACCTTCTTTGGAAAAATATACCCCCTAATATACCTCCCCCTCCCTATATTTCGGTGTATCTGACCGATGAATCAATGGCATCGGTTGTTTGTATTACATATTTCCTTGTAGTTTGCAAGATAGGTCTACAAAACCAATTGTCCTCAATCAATCCACCGAAATTGAGTTGTATCCCAAAAGGTAGATAATAAAGATCATTTTATCGGTATTATGTGGGTCAGTTGAACATGATTTGCTACTTTGAGAGTTTAATTCCATGCAGCAGAGTTGGTCATTATATATTAACTTTTTGTGCTTCGTTTCTGGGGCAGTTATGCAATTGACCGGATAGGCCCGTTTGGGTATTATCGGTCACATAACGCCCATACTCTATACCATTCCTGCATATACCATTCCTGCTATGGGATAGACTTTGAGTGACTCATATATAACCTCTGCGTTGAAAAGGACCATGATACTCAACCAACCAACCAATATATCAGTACTCCATATCATATATATCATTATATTCCGGTGGCTCGATAACTGGTATACCAAAGGCTTTGGGTGGTCCGTATCACATTTACGTTGAAAAAAGGGCCAGTAATCCTGTTCATTCAATGTTTTAATAACCAACCGTCTGGCATAGACTATTGGACTTACACACTCACTAGCGGATCCAAGGGTGTCGCCATGGTTCACTCAACGGGGAGCAGCATTTCCCGACAGAGAGTCCCGAAATACCCCCTTTTACCATAGGCCCTGCAGTATAACATGCCAAAGAATTTCCCGAAGGATTCTGCATTTCTTTGCCAACGGGGATAAGTGACTTCACAATAGGGGAATCTGTAATCTCAGGCTGTAGCTGCCCGTGTCGTTGGTATACACAGGGATATGCTACTGGAGCAGCATATCCCTGTTTTTATACACTCTACAAACTGTTTGGTGAAATTTGCGTGGTTATTTTTTCCATCAGGCAAGTGATGTATATGATTTCTTTGTACGGCTGGAAAATGTGACCCCTTACTTTTGAAAGTGCATGACAGGCTTGACGGCATACCAATAGCCCAATACTGTTAATTGTTATCACAACAAGAGGTACTTCGAATCAGTTCGACATGCTTACTACAATTTTCAATGAAGAAATACCTAATTCTATAATTTAGGGGCGTGGCCTAAATTTCATGAAAATTATAATTCATTCACCCATAAATTGAGATATGGTCCGATATAAATACTGCATTTTACAGATATTGGTCTGCTAAGTAACTACGTTAAGCCAAAATTGGAATTTTTCGAGAAATATATTTTGATAAGTATACGTATACTGTTATGCACTGTTATGTCTATTTTAAATAAAACATTATACAATCTGTGTACAGGTACACATTGCTATTGAACATTATACATTTTTTGTGTACGATTGTTGCTCTCTAAATGAAAGAACCAATACATTAACAACATTAATGTTCTTTGATTCTAGAATTTTGTATATGACAGTCAATTACGACTTGATATATCTTTGTTAAAATTGTTGTTAAAATTAACCAGGAAATGTTGTTAACTTTAATCAGGAACGTGTTAATAATAACCAGGCATGCAGTTTCACCAATGTTCCATGGTTATCTTCATCAGGATTATTGTGAATGTAGGTTCACCAGGATACCCTGGTTGTTTTCACAAGAATAATGTAGGTGCTATATCAGCACGGCGCCTGGTGAATTTGTCACCATAGTTTTTAGAGTGTAGCATACAGCTATATCCACCACCATCTTCTGACCAAGCAGCTATGCTGTTGAGCCTAGTCGTTTATTAAGCAAAATATGAGAAAGGATTAATATACCACATAGTGTCCCAATGATGTATAGTGAAAGTGTGATATAAACAGTGTGGTCAGGAAAAACATATTTGACTTTGACTTTCTACTATCTACAGTTTAAAACATAAAACATTTACTTTTAATGTGTAGTGGACTGGACTGGAAATTAACTATAATGGATGTTACTTTTAATGTAAAAATCGATTCCGTTTCTCTGCAATTATTGAACATTAAAGAACATAGATCACATTTGTTCATACTATTCTTGTCAATCATTTCGATTATTGTATTTAAATTAACGAGATTTTAATACAAATTTGAAAGTTATATAACGACCACCGCTATATCCCACAGTCAACCGACAGTCTTGAATGGACGATGGTTTCCAAGCAAGGTCATAGAGTGGAAACAGAAAAAAATAGTCAGAAGCTGGTCCCGCCTAATTATAGGTTAATTACAAGTTTAGAGATTGGAAAAAGGAAACTGCTCCCGATGCACAATGGATATAGTATATCCATCTACCTGCCCCCCTCCCTTCAAAGACTGCGCCTTGTATGCCCTATGCATTTTTTATTATTATTTTCAGATGATGAACAAATTATACATTTTTATATTAATTTGTTTTACAGGTGCTTTCTTGATTCCTTACATTATCATGTTGTTTGTGTGCGGTCTTCCTCTGTTTTTCTTTGAACTGTCATTCGGACAGTTTGCAAGTCAAGGTGCAATATCTATTTGGAGCATCAGTCCACTGTTTAAAGGTTTGATATTTAATTTATATTATATCCATGCAAATAACATAAGGTGTTGCCGCTCGACAATGGAGAAAACCGCTTATAAAATATAGAGTTTTATACAATATTATACTTACGCCAAAATGTTGCAATAAATTTAAAGTTGTTATTTTGTATTTATTATTTTATGATTATGTCATATTGGAAATTGAATAAAAACTGTCCGAGAAAGTGTATTAACACTATCCTTTAAAATATTTGGACAAACTTTTCGCTTCTTGTAGAAATAGGTCCTATACGTGATCGTCATCATGGAGTTAGGATTGGCTATTTTGTATATTTCGAATATCGATTCGTTTCTTCACAATGACAATATCGATATACTATATCCAAATAACCTACTATCTGAAAAAGATTCGTGAGTAATATGTGGATTTTATCTGGTTTTTAAATCGTATGATAATAATGAAAAAAAATCTATAATATGATTTAATATAACATACAATTGACGCCCAATGATATGATATTTGTTTATATTATAAATCGAGGCTCCCACAATTTTCTAAGCAAATATTAAATTATCTTTCTTGCTTCAGGAGTCGGCTATGGAATGATTATTGTCTCGGTTCTTGTGGCAATATACTACAATGTCATCATTGCATGGACTGTATATTATGCGGCAAAATCATTCACATTCCCCATATTGCCCTGGATCACGTGTAATAATACGTGGAATACAGAGTACTGCAAGGACGACTTTCTCAACACCACCCGGGAATTGGGGAACACGGAAAATCACGTTAGGTCGAGTGAGGAGTTCTGGAAGTGGGTATATTTTAAAAATATTTGTAAAATATTTTTAAAGTTTTAAAGTTTCCACAATTTATTTTCAAAAATGAAAGAAATCCACCATCAGAATGCACTAATTAATATTGTTTTAACATTATGCTTGGAATGTCGTATTTTCACTAATTTGCGTGTCATGGAATCAATTTGTTGTTATCGTGGTGGTATGGTCAGTCGGACGCCTATGATCATATTCCAGTGGCTCTAACTGTTATATCCATCATAAAGGCTTTATGTTGCTCAGATAACCGCTGGGTTGAAAAGGGGATGTGTAACCTAATCAATCCACCAATCGGGTAGAAATCCGGAGTGATGATGATTATATTCCAATGGATCTAACTTGTATATCAAAGGCTTTGGGTGGCTCATATAACCGCTGCTTTCAAACCTACTTAATATAATTAATCAATCAATATCAGGACGGGTACCGGGCTTGTAAGCGTAAGGTCTGAAGTTCAAATTCGGAGTGGCGATGTTTATATTCCAGTAGATCTAACTGGTATATCATGATTTAGGTGGCTTATATATAACCTCTGTGTTGAAAGGGACATAAACCTAATCAATCAATCAATCAATATGACAGTTGCATTGTAAATGATACATTCACCAGCCTGGAGTTTGGTGACCAATGGTTATGTTATGTTGACAGCAAACAACACTTCGTATGGCAATTATAGACTACTGTAAACGCAGATAAGTATTTATTTCAAATGAGACAGTCAATATTTGTGATTTAGGCTACTCTTCGAAATACATAAATAAGTCAAGCTTAAAGAGTCTTATTATTATATAATGCATACACCAATGTGTAATTGGAGGGGGTGTAACAATAACATGGAAGATTCGATTTATTTACGTTTATGCAATCAGCAAAACCACCATATCACATCATTAATGTAATATTAATTATAAGTGGTGTATCCTGTTGAAACTTGTGACTGCATGTATGTGTATAATCGTCGGATGTAGATAATAAACTGCATGCGGTGTATGCTAACGATCAGTATTATTCCAGTCTCGCTAACGGTATATGTAAAATGACTTTGGGGTTGTTAAAACGTCTCAGGGAGGCTTATATTCCAGTATAACTCACAAATACTTCAAAAGGGGCCAGGGAAGTAACTTAAGCAATCATAACAAATTAGTATGAGAACGGTTTTCTATATTGCAAGCCGGCATTTATCAACAGTTATAATTGTATATCCACCCGATGTGAAGTCCGTAATTAATGCCCACTTCAGTTCCTCCAATTATATAATGGTTACATATCAGGGGCAGAACTAGCATTTTAAAAAGAACACTATAATCGAGGGCGTAGCTCTAATTGAAATAGTACTTACGTGTTTGCCTGGTATATATGAACACAATTATTGTATAGTTTTGTACTTCTTCGTCGGCAAGTGTGGGGGTGGCTCGGCGCCCCCTCGGATCCGCGCCTGGATCTAATCATACAATTAATCCCATTCAAACATCTAAATACTTTAATTCTTGGTTTATGTTTTTGACAATCTTTAACAGTTATAAGGTGCACGATCTACCAGCCACAATGGGCGAGATTGGTGGTATTAATTGGCATCTACTGGCGTGTCTGGCTACCTCTTGGATTGTCGTCGGTGCTTGTATATCAAAAGGCGTCAAATCATCAGGAAAAGTAATCATGAATGCTTTACTATTTTGAAACTATCCATGTAGGCATATGGCTACGATTAATACGCTGTTCCAAGAGTTGTGAATTATTTTCACATATTTATGTTTACATCAACATCATTCGTTGGTTTAGTACAGCACCTTATATGAACCATACTTATATATACCCGGCCATACAGACGGATGGTGCAGGTCTGTGGGTTCACCCGCTCCTTTGTCAAAAAGCTAGCACAAATCAAGATGCTGAATGTATTACTTATTTCTAAGCTGGAAACATCGAAACGAGTGATGAATTTGACATGCCCTGGAAGTGTCATTTTCGAGGCTCTGCACTAATTGATGCCACTTTAGTTGTATGTTACAATATATATGGCAACAATCCGACATTACCCTCAATGAATCGTGTACGGCATCATGTACTCAAAACCTTCAAATATATTCCATTTATTGCAAGAAAAAACGCATTCTGTATGGTTCTAATTTGTTACAGTGAAATATAACTAAGAATAGATCAATATGTTTACCCACGGGAATTGTCCACGAAAGCTATTTGTAATACCTTCCCACTAATTTGTTATTAGCCTATTATATTAATTAAAATAATGGTCGGGATTCGTGCCTACTTCAACATTCGAATATTGTATTTGAATAAGGAAAAATAATGATGTGATAGATATGCAAATGATAAAATCAACATAATACACCGACAGACTGTCCGAATAGCCTATGCAAAATATCATGACAACATAATATAAACTAGATTCCAAGAACACAGAATAAGTAAATAATCAATATTTTCACTGTTATATAAATAAATAGGTATCTTTAATTCAAGCTAAATGTATTTATTTATTTTATTTTATTTTATGGCTATAGGCGTGGTTGGGTTGATAACTCCAATGGAATTAGACTGCCTACACACATAATGGTTACATGGAATTGGTAATAGGGATAACATATAATGTAACGGAGAAACATATTTTAACTGAGCTTTGGTCCTCCGTTACTATAGTATTGGTACAAGTAGATCCCACTTTATTGAAAGTATCATCAAATTTATATACAGTACTATTCACTGACATGCTATATATAATAATATACCATGCAGTCCATATATATATATCTCGCATTGCGGCCCATATTGACCAAGCTTTTAATAAATTATATTTTTTATAGGTTGTCTATTTTACCGCAATCTTTCCCTATGTGATTTTGGTCATTTTGTTCTTTCGCGGGATCACTCTGCCGGGAGCGTGGAAGGGAATCACTTTCTACATCGTGCCAAATATCACCGATATATTCACTGTTAAGGTAAGATAAATGATCTAAATTACTAATCTTGAAAAGTAGTACTCAACCGGGAAGTGCAGAGAAAAGTACTTATATAGCGACATAACTCTATGGAGAATGCATTTTGCGGACATTTGTGGAGCTTATTTGTGGGAAAAATATTCAATAATTCTGTATGACGCTTTATAAAATATCATTCGTTGGTGACCCGCCTCTTTGTCAAAATGCTAGCACGAATTAAGATACTGAATCTAACATAGTAATCCATATAATAATGTTTTGTTAACATTTATCCTCTTACTAATATTCACACTCGTATTGTTTTAAACTACAACACAGCCATGGCGTGATGCCGCTACTCAGATATTTTATTCTCTTGGGATATCCTTCGGTGGTCTGATGACATTTGCCAGCTACAACAAGTTTCACAACAACTGTCACAGGTGGGTCGTGAACTTAAATAGACATATTAAAACATCATGTTCCATGACCATTATATTCCAGTCGATCTAATTAACTGGATATCAAAGGCTTTGGGTTGCTCGTGTAACCTCTTCGTTTAAAAGGGCCAGTAAACATATTATTTCATTGGTCCAACTAACCAGCCAAATGGTAATCTTAACCAGAAACTGTGGTCACCGATATACCTCCTCCAACCAACCTGGTTAACTCGACCAGGAATTCATCGTTAACAATATTATTTGTACATAAGTTTATATGTAATAATAAGTTAATATTATTTAATCAGTGAATTTAATTATATAATAAGTAACCACGACTAATTATTTCATCTGCAGGGATGCTATTATTGTAGCTTTAACGAATTGTTGTACAAGTGTATTCGCAGGTTTCGTTATATTTTCAACTCTTGGTTTCATGGCTGAAAAGAGTGGAAGAGAAGTCAGGGATGTTGTATCGAGTGGTAAGTAGACATACCTTGCAAGATTTTTTACTTTTTGTAAATTATTTTTCTTATTATTATTTATAATATCATTACAATCTCATTATAGAGGGTAGCCCCACCTTCCACGATATCTAAATAACAGACATTAAATGACCCGAGAAAACATTGTATCTACTTTCAGGTAAATATACACAAAACACTAAGACAGACACTGATCTAACGATGATCGACTCCTCAATAAGGCATCGTTATTAAAGATAAAAATTGTCTTTAATTGCAACCACCCATAATATTAATATCTGATACAGTTTTTGAAAAGTGACAGAGACATGGGTGACCAATCTTTGATTCATGTTTTGCTTTATATTTTATTTATTTCAGGTCCCGGTCTGGCATTCATTGCCTATCCCGAGGCCCTGTCCAGAATGCCATTCTCTCAGTTATGGTCATTCCTCTTCTTCTTCATGTTATTCACCCTAGGACTGGACAGCGAGGTGAGACGGTCATCAATACATTACAATGATATTGGGGAATAATATGGTTAAATAATTGGTTGAAGTCAATAAATCCCCTTTATATATAATGAATATTATATTGTAAAGTGAAATAATGTTAAGTTGCGTGAAGCGTTTCATCAAGTGTATAGTATATGTAAAAACGGACTTGACATGTTAAGTAGACCTAAGACAACTATTGCAAGATCTATATTATAAATTTGTTTAATTCGATGTTTTTTAAATTATACAGGATAGTGTATACATTTATATTAACTTGTTGATTGGTCTTATAAAATGTTCCAGTGGCTCTAACTGGTATATCAAAGGCTTTGGGTGGCTCATATAACAACTGCGTTGACAAGGGCCAGGAAACCTATTCATTAATTCATTGAACTGATTGCAGTTTTCTAAGAAGGCTGGAATCAATACCATAATACAAACAAATACAATAATCAAGCTTAGATAAAACCAAAGCAGTGACAGTAGATTTAAGCAGTAGATTTAAGCAGTGACGGTAGATTTAAGTTGATATCCATTTCGAGATATAAACAAATCTCAACAAAAATTATTGAATTAACAGAAATTGTATAAAGTTTTTGATGTTATCTTCACCAACCTATATGATGTTTTCCACAGACAATTGTTCATTGCCAAGTAACAGTCATTCCAATGTTTCTGGAGAGATTTCATTCGATCATGACGAGATAATGAGTTTGGAATGTGATGTTGGTTATTTGTCAGACGGATATTATCAATACCAGTGTAATAATGGTACAATTGAACCTCCTTTGGAATGTGTTCTAGGAAGTAAGTATTAAGATAATGTTATTATACGCTAACTTTTTGTTTCCTTTGAAATACCCTGAAAAATAGTAACTATTTATTAACATGCAGTTTTGAGCTCTTTTCATGTTACATTTGTAAAGATGTCACTTGTATCTTTAACTAAACATGACCTTTCTGCGCATTTTATTGATGTTAATGCAATGATGATATTGTCACTTTTAAATTAATGTTAAAACATATTTTTGTATGAAGTTTGTATAAATGAACAATCTTTATATTTCCACAGACCAATGTTTGTTGCCGAGTAACAGTCATTCCAATGTTTCTGGGGAGATTTCATTCGATCATGACGAGATGATGAGTTTGGAATGTGATGTTGGTTATTTGTCAGACGGATATCATCAATACCAATGTAACAATGGTACAATTGAACCTCCTTTGGAATGTGTTCTAGGAAGTAAGTATTAAGTTAATAGTATTATATGCTAAATTTTGTTTCCTTTGAATATTCTGAAAAATAGTAACTATTTATGAACAGTTTTGAGCTCTTTTCATGTTACATTTGTAAAGATGTCACTCGTATCTTTAACTAAACATGACCTTTCTGCACATTTTATTGATGTTAATGCAATGATGATATCATCACTTTTAAATTAATATTAGAACATATTTTTGTATGAAGTTTTGTATTTATATAAGTAATCTTTATAATATTTCCACAGACCAATGTTTGTTGCCGAATAACAGTCATTCCAATGTCTCTGGGGAGATTTCATTTGATCATGACGAGATGATGAAGTTGGAATGTGATGTTGGTTATTTATCAGATGGATATCATGAATACCAATGTAACAATGGTACAATTGAACCTCCTTTGGAATGTGTTCTAGGAAGTAAGTATTAAGTCAATAGTATTATATGCTAAATTTTTGTTTCCTTTGAAATATTCTGAAAAATAGTAACTATTTATGAACATTTTTGAGCTCTTTTCATGTTAAATTTATAAAGATGTCACTTGTATCTTTAACTAAACGTGACCTTTCTGCGCATTTTATTGATGTTAATGCAATGATGATATCATCACTTTTAAATTAATATTAGAACATATTTTTGTATGAAGTTTT
>JAODAI010491942.1:0-13701 GCA_027575025.1 Scotoplanes globosa
CAATGACTCTGACAAGCCATTCCACTCATCTACAACTCTTTGAGAGGCCGAGAGAAGGAAAACTTCCTAACATCTAGCATGAAATACTCCTTAGGTAATCTAAGACAATATGACCTCTGGTACCAGAATAATCAGACAGTGTAAAGAAATCATCAAACTTCAATTAAAAACGATGAACAATTATAAATAGGCTACCTGAATAAGATCACCACAAACATGACGAAGTTCCAAAGTTGTAAGCCTTAGATAAGTCAATCGTTGCTAATATGATAGAAAACTAAGGGAATTAACTAATTTAGTAGTCATTCTTTGAACACGCTCCAGAACAATCTCATTCTTGGCTAAGAACGGATTCCAAGCTTGAACAGCATATTCCACATGACCATCTGCTTGTATAATCTAACAACAATATCTATGGGGGAACTTATAATGACTTCATGACGTGACGTTCCCCCTAAAACCGGGATCTGATCAGTCAGATGTTTATTTCCCTAAAGCTTGGGGTGTGATTTAATGCCTTTCAGACTGATGAGCATATTATTTGATGAAGATATGATGTGATTCACACAAAATTAATTAAAATTAAAAAAGCTAACCTATTTTATGACAACTGTCATCAGTGTGCTTGTAATCAACCATAAAATCCAATTAGCCCCACTCGCAGAATCGACACACTGCTTAGATGGCTTCTCTGTTTGTACAACCGCTAAATTACTACCATTGATATTGTCAGCATTATAAACATTCTGCTTATTCCGACTACCGACATGCATAACCTTACATTTATCGAAAACGTATGCTAATCCTCAGACCAGTTACAAATACTATCCAACTTTAACTAAAACATATAGTCCCATTGTTCTCCGAGCAAACCTCACCACACACTTTAATATCATTAGCGAATTTCTTGATACATGGAACTACAAACAGCATTGTTTAAATCATTAATATAAGCAACAAACAACAATGGCCCCAAAACAAAGCCTTGAGGGACACCACTAGTGACACTCTTCCAGCAAGACACATACCCTCCAGCAACCACCATATGCATACACCCACTTAATCAGATCCGCCAAGAACCACCCTCTGCCTACGCCAATCAATGACCAATCAACCCAAGAAGAGAACCCCTGGCACCCAAACCGCTTTAATTTAAATAAGAGTTTCTTGTGAGGCACTTTATCAAATGCCTTTTGAAAGTCTAAAAACACCACATCAACTGAATTCCCAACATCCACAGAACTTGTAACATCTTCAAGATGTTCCAGAAGATTAGAAAGGAAGGATATATTCTTCCTAAAACCATGCTGCGAGTTAGTGATTAAGGAATGATTATAACATAACTGCATTATAGCATCCTAAGTTAATAATGGACTACATAATCAGTATAAATCACGCTAGTAAGGTTAACCGGCCTATAATTACCCGGCTGACTACGATCTATCTTTTTAAAATAGGAGTGATATTAGCACACCTCCAATCGGCCGGTACGACCCCTCATCCACAGAGCGCTGAAAAAGTTAAACAGGGCTGTATTTTTTTTACAAAAAATTCCTTAACATAAAAGGAATAATATAATCAGGCCCAGTAGCCTAATACTGACCAAGAGTACTTAATCTTTTTTTGGTGCAATAGCTGTAGAAGATATGACTGACTCTACAGAAAAGGGACAATTATTAACAATCAAATCCGCCAAATCCGTATCCTCATTCTGAAAAAACAGAAGCAGAAACCCATTAAAAACAACAACCATACTCTGATTATCACTAACCAGAGTATTTATGTCAGAATTTCATAAGAGGACCAACAGCATCCTTAGCCCTCTGTTTATACCTAAGCCTTAGGATTATCCTTAACATTATTAGCCAGATCTTTCTCAAACTCAAGATTAGCACTTGACATTAACCGCCTAACATACTTAACTTTGTCCTTAATCCCATCAGAATTGCCATTAAGCCAAGTCTCTGTAAGACAGATACCATAGATGGTTTAATGTCTTCAACACGAGGATACAACTCATGAAACTTATTTGTAATACAACTAACATCGGTAAAAAACCTTCAACCCACTAATACTATAAACCCCGTTTGCATTCAAACAAGGCTTAGTTTAAATCCTGCTTCACGGGGCCCACAATGACGCATGGGATGGGTGTGAATACACGGGCATGGGCAAGCCTATAAATTATGGCCCAATGTGGGCTTATTATGGGAACGGGTAAGCAAACATGGGTCCCATGTAGGCTTATATGGACATGGGCCGGATACGCCAATGTGTATATGGACATGGGTACGTCAACATGGATCCCACGTGGGCGTATATGGACACGGGTATACCAATATGGGTCTCATTTGTGTGGGCTTAGGGCGGTCAGCCACCGCGTCAATATAAACAATATCAATATCAATTAAATAATAATAATCGACGTTCTTAGTGAAAATACTAACGAATTTAACTAATTTACTTAGTAAATAGGTATATAAGACTCAGATATTTTTTTAATGAGGTGTTTCAGACATTTTTGGTATTTTGGGGCGTGGCCTATATATGTGTATTTAATTTTATGAGACTAACGATTATCACATAAATGCAGTTTGGGTGAATTTAAACAAAATATTTAAAAATATTTTTTTCAATCTTTGCATATATCAGTTGTAGTAAAAAATAACTTATAAGATTTTCTGTTTGTAATTGTTGTATACAAATGTATTTACACATGATACTGAAACAATGACATATCGTAGTCAAAGTCTGACACGAAGCAGGATTCTGACTGGACTAGGGTATATTGAAAAGTAATACTTCGTTACTATGGTAATTAAGTGTTATATTCTTGATTATTTATAATTAAGAGGCGGGACAGGTCATATCCCATATATGGGCTAACACACAGGTCCCACATATGATCAACACATGGATACAGGACCCATACATAACCCATGTATTGCCGATATAGGATTCCCAGTTAGGACCCGTATAGGATTCATATATGCCATACCATACAGGTCCCACATATGACCTACATGACATCCCATATGGTTCATATGGCTTCCCCGTGGACACATGCACACGGGACCCATATGGGATGTACACACATGAACCATATGCCAATGATGGCTGGGCACCAGCCTCCTTCAAAATCTTGCACCCAGAATTATTCAAATGCAACTCATCCATGGAAAATAGATCCCTCCTACTCTTAAAACTAGAGAACAAATCCAGATAATTAAAGTCAAAGTCAGAACAAAACTCCTCCAAGAACTCGTTCAATCCACCAATCCTATGCGCCGAAACTTTCCAATAAAACCTAGGCAACATACTGAAAAATAAAACCTTCGCCCTAGTAGACGTTAATCCAGGCGCGGATCCAGGGGGTCCGGGGTCCATATCGTAAAGGATTTTTTCAATATGCCTTCCATGCCGATACAGGTGGGGATCCAGGGTCCGGACTCAGCGGTGATTTTTGAATATGTCTTCCATATTCCGATATCATTATTATTTTTCTTAGGTGCCAGGAAAACGCATTTCAGCACATCAGTTTAAAGAAACAATCCTGGGTATATGACCCCCACACCCCTAGTCACACCCGGTTTCGTCGGTCTGGTAGTTGCTGTTTGTCCCTTCAATTTGTGATACCTTTTTGCAAACATAACCAGTTTAGATATTTGTATAATTAATTATACGAAAATATTATCATGATCGGAACCGCTACCCCCTTTGACAATCCATATACTGGTGATCCGCAGGTAACGTACATCTATTTCACATATTACTTTGCTAAGATGATTTCAATTCAATTCAAATTTATTTTCTCATATGCAAGAACAAAAGGTGGTAAAATTGTATACAATTATGACATGAAATATATGAAGAACACTAGGAAATAGCCATAGGCTGTTATCAAAGCTAGTGACCATTGATAATATAAACTATTGTGAAAATATAAATGAAATCAAGATAAGAAATTATACATAAATATACACAATAGTTAAGTAATTAGAAGAAGAGTAAACTATTATAATTAAATATGACGATTGATTGTTTCGTGTTTTAAATTATTGTTAAAATTAATTAAATAATGCCTTCCACGACCAGTATTCACATAGATATAACCACAAAACAAAAATAACAAAAGTTTGTGGTAAGTACTATAATGATTACGAGATGGCAACAAAATATACTATAGTGTAATTATTCAAACTTATTGCTACTTAGATAATTCTTCAGTTTCCTTGAAAAGATTTGAGTGGTTTAGCAGATTTAATCACAACTGGCAGACATTGCCATATATTAAAGAGATATGCTTGACGTCAAGTGAGAAGGCATGCGTGTGTCATTTTTAAAGTATTTAGATAGATAGATAGATAGATAGATAGATAGATAGAATATAGATAGCTTTATTAATCCAAAATGGATATTACAATATCTGCATAATTATATACAATCAATAAACAATAGAATGAATGAAAGTAACACATATATAACCCATAACACATATTACACGAAAAACACAATTGACACAAAAATATAAATAAAATAAGCAAACAAACCAAATTACCTCTTAAACTCCCTATTATAAAAATAATATCACTACCCATGAAAGAAGACAAATACTGGGTGTTTTCTTCTATAAGGAGCCCCGGCGCGATCCCGCTCTATGGTGCCCCATAAAATTCCCCAGGAGAGCAACAAAATTGGTCTCCTAAAAAATGTAAAAAATCTCAAAAAAATTGTAAAAATATATACTAATATCGGTCACACACTGCAAAGTAATGCATATTTCATTTTCATTTATTCCTACCAATTCATAATACATTTACAAAGTATAATATAAATTGAAACCTGTGAATATAATAATATAACTAAGTCACATGATTAGTCTGTGTCACAGTTTTTTTTTTCATTTAGTTTATTTGCAGTATAAATATACATATCTATAAATAGGACATTAAAATTTACAATGCACATTAATCACATACAACATAAGAAAATCGTTAGTCCAAATTAATAAAATATAAACATAATACATATGCCTAAACTATGCACAATGTTACACTTAGCGAAATACACTCCTTAAAATCTCCACGAGCACAATCTCTCCTGAGATTCTCAAATGTGAAGGTAGATCAATTTTGATGACATTTATATTAAAGTAAAACTCAATCTCTATGAAAAATAATAGTTAAGCATAATGAAGAGTTGATGCTGGTTTTGATTTCATGGATACCTAAGTAAAGATAATTCAAGTAGAGAATCAAACCTGGAGTCCTGGGACCGTATTCAGAAAGAGCTGGTTGTACGCAAAAATCCTACAAAGTTTGTACGCGCTTGCAACGAAGATAGGCTACATTGACAATGTTCGATTCTAGTTCCGATAAGCCTAACGAAAATTAACAATATTTCCGAGAAGAAAACTATACATATTTCTTCTTTAACTATCGGTGACTAATCTAAGCCTTTATATCGCTTGAAAATATATCCAAAATATATCCAAATTTAATAAAACACTCACAAAATATAAAAAATATTTTTCAAAAAAATATTCCGACTAGGTCGTGCTGAAGCAAAGTCAGGAATGATTAGATATAGCATTGTGTGTGTGTAGTGGTATTGGCGCCAGTTTGTGGTCACGTGACATGGAGAGATGAAGTCATGGGGGCCGTGTAGGCGGATCCAGACTCACCGCCTAGAACAGTCAAACAGCGGGTGCATGGATGAATTGATTAATCATTTATTGAAATTATATCGCACTCATATTCAATGAAACGTGTATACAGTATCACTGTGCTGGGATATTGACCCGCAGGAAAGCCTGCAAAGACTTATTTCCACCACGGTCCCATCAGACAAGAACGAACAGACCGTTTTTTTTATAGTAACTAGGGCTTTATATTAATAATAAGCAAACAATTTGACACGTACAGTAATTAGGCTATAACCTAATTAATATGCACTGTGACGTATGGGACACTCGTGGAATACATGTTTTCCTACACAAAAATCAAAACTGAAAACAATCTTGAGAGTAAAATAACAATATATATCCATGCTTAGCCATACTTATATAGCCATGCTTATATACCAATGGTTACCCGGTCAATACAGTTACCAGTAAGTAGCATGTGACCAAATATCAAAGAAAATTGTAAATTCAGTTTTGACACAGCTAGTGAGAAGTTTACAAAAAATGTGACGTATGGGACATGTGACGTAATTAGGGACAATTCTTACACACATTGTGTACATGTACGCAGTTTGATAAAATTTACTTAATTTTGCTTAAATGTGTAATTATTCTACACAAAAGTTGAAATTAATTGTAAAGAAATTTACACTTGTAACAAAACTCAATGTTACTCATTTAACAGTATGTGTCACATGCGTTACATTTTGTCTATAGGATTTCAGTGTGCGAGTGTCCCATACGTCACGTTCTGTGACGTATGGGACATTATTTATAGGATTAAATACATAAAGTTGCATAATTTAGTAAAACTTTTGGTTTGCTTTATTGAGCAATTACATAAATTAGAACTTCGCAAAATGTTTTTATAAAATATAAATGTTTACCTGAACATACAAAATGTAAATTAAGATAAACATACACAAATTATTACGTATGGGACATTGGTGGTTAGAAATGCTAATTAGTTATTATTTTCAATTTAAAATTTACTTCATTTTCTTTGGAAGGACATGTCTCATAATTCCTGCAAGCTAAATATTCAACACATTTGAATGCTTAATTAGGAACATAAGTTATCCCATAAATTAACCATACAAAAACTAATTTTTGTAGAATTCATACACTTAATCCTTTTTCCTTTAAAATGATACCTTGCATGCATGCCTTATTTCAAGTGTTTAAATGTTGACATACCAGGATAGAATAGCTTGGACCTGCCCTAGACAACCCAATTTGATGGGATGTTGGTATAGTCCTGCAGAATACCCTCATATAATTCCCTAAAATTACACACTGCCATCGATATCGTGCAATATGTATGTAAGCTAATCTGTGAATGTCATTATTGAGAATGATTTAAATATTTAAAGTGAACCAGTAATTTACACCGAAAATATAGGGTACTTTCACTTTACATATACAATGCAGGAAGGATGCAAACTATATAATTACTGTGTCCGGGTAGAGATAATAGATAGAAGGTCAACGATCTATATATATAGTATTGACCATGTATACTGTAGCTACAATTCAGTGAAATACTACAGTATATAAACCACAGTAGTACTGTACAATATGAAACAGTATCCTTAGAATCGGGGAAATATACAATTAGATCAAATGATTGATTGATTATGTTTCCTGGCCCGTTTCAACGCAGAGGTCATAGGAGCCACCCAAAGCCTTTGATATACCAGTTATAATATTGGAATATAGACATCATCACTCAGTAATCAAACTCCACACCTTCCGATCACGAGTCCCACGCTATATCAACTGAGCTATAACCAGTCAGACAGGGTTAAAAATTATGTAATTGCTTGTAAAAATATTAGGCACTAGCTGTTATCCGTACATGCGTATGTAGAATTACCAGTATAAATCATTATGCCTACAGACATAATTGCCAAAATTAGTATTAGTACTATTGTAGCAACTTGAAGCAGCTTGTAGCAAGTAATACAAAATGCGAGGCCCAGCCCATAATTGAACTAATATTCCTAAATCACGCCGACTACCGATTACAAAAAGAGGCTGTGACCGGCTGCAGCCGTCACCATCGTGATAGTAGTTAACAAAGTAAGTACAGTCTGTTGATTGGTTGACTGACTGATCAACATTCCTGGCCTTACATGAGGTTATACAAGCTACAGTGACCAAGATAGATAGACATTTAATGGCAAATCAATGCAAGGGCATTATATATAATGCCAATCAAATGATATTACAATACAAGATTATGTCTGGTAAATGAATCAACGAATAGGTTTTCGGGTCCTTTTCAACGGAGAGGTTATATGAGCCACCCAAAGTATATGACATACAGTAGCAGTTAGAGCCACTGGAATGCTAAGACAAAACAAATAATTAAAATACCGTACAATTAAATGGCATAAACACATGAATGAATGAATGAATGAATGAATGAATGAATGAATAAGTTTCCTGGCCCTTCTCAACACAGTGGTTATATGAGCCACCCAAAGCTTTTGATGTACCAGTTAGAGCCACTGGAATCAAGCCTTCAACAGAGCTCTGCGTAGTGGAGCCACTGGAATATATAGCGATCATCACTCTGGATTTGAAGCCTTTACCTTGATTTCACAAGTGAAATGCTTAATCCAGCGATCTCATCTCAGACTACACTTTTTTATAAGAAACTAGGGTCAGGCCTACATAGTAAAAAAAAGTTTCTACTTGCGATGAGCTACGAAGTTTGCGTGCCTGAAGCAAGTCACATTTGATTATATCTCCCGCCATTTTTAGGCAAAATAAAAAAAATCATATTTAAGAATTTTCAACCCGTTTACTTCCCAATGCGTTAATTATCACCAATCAGGTTTTGCTATAAGAATGGTGAAAAATTTGGGTAAATTGTAACTTTTGTGAAAATAAATTAAAATGAGGGCACCGTTCAACATATCACATTAATGTGCGTAAATATGGCTACATTACTTAGAAAACATTATTTTTTTAATCAATAGTAATTCTGTACTATATATTTGTTATCGAAGTTGAAAATTCCTGACCACATTATTGCCCTTTTAACATATGATTTCTGGTCATTGTCATTTAAATTCTGCTTGAAAATGGACAATTCTGTATCCAATTTTGAGCAACTTCTGAATACCATAATTTTATGATTGTGCTATAAAAATAAGCTATAACGAGCCCCTGTTTAAATTCCCATCAAAATCACAATATTGTCGGTAATCAACATAATAACTGAATTGCCATGGTGTGTCACATATATATTGAATGTTGCACACAGGATCATAATTACCCACTATGTAAACATACCGTAATTAATGTACATCAAGTCATATAGCTCACTATTCAAAGGACATACACATAGCTAGGAACCGCTGAGGCAATGTGATAGCAGGACGAATGGCCCATTATAAAGCTTCATCCAGCTGAGCGCATATGTATCATTTTTCGCAGAATATTTAATTTTGTTTAACAATTGTACCGCACCAATTGTACAAAAGTATACACATGTATACAATATGTACTGTAGCACAGGCCTATATTTATCTTCAGGCTTATATTTAAGTGTACACTCATCAGCTTACTGTACAAACATATACCGTATTGAATATTCCACAAGATCATATATATATATTCACTATGTAAACACATAGTTATATATACCATACATCTATATTATAAAGCAGTACATAGCTTACGATTCATACAGTAGGACATATGGGGACCCCTGAGGCAATACAAATGCAGAACAAGTGCCCCATTAAGGTCATTATAATATGCATAGAAGCCGTGCCATGATTTAGCATTTTAAGGTACTATTCATTTAGTCAAATGATTCGTCAATCACAAAACAACTGCTGGTCCAAAGTTCTAGGCAGCCAAATATTTGACAAAAAGCCAATGTACACCATTGTAGTAGATTGATGGACTGAATGAGATTTATATAATCCTAGCAACTTTTCAGCAGTGAGTTAAATATGTAACCACTACTGTGGCCGAGCCATATCTCATGGTTTGGGACTTTAGAATTATAAACCATGCCGCTCAGCAATGGTCAATTGTAATCACCCCCCTACCCGGGCATAGCGGGGAAGACGGTTAGAGTGCCCGATATGCCCGGGCATGGTCCCCCGATTACAATTGACAAGTGCAAAGTGAGATATCCAGGGTACAAATACCTGACGTCACCTGGCCTATATAGAAAGAAAAGTGTGGGTATTTCATCCAAGGCCAATCACAGTTTTCCCATGCGAACGACTTTCTCACATTAAAAAATCCAAAGTTGAATTTAGCAATAGGTAACCGCCCGTCGTGAAGTTTATTTGAAAGCCGTTGCCTCGCAAACATGGTCAAATATTCGGAGGGGGCATCTTTTTCAAGTAGACGATGGTACTTACGGTACAGCTGATCTACGATGTATCACAGATCTAAATAAGCTCTAGTAATCAGCGTAATAATTACAGGGAACGTCAAAACGCAAGCCTTACAAGAGACCAATTGTTTTTTGCTTTTGCTTCGCTGACTTTGGTGGTCGCTAATTCCGACCCTTTCTGTGCCTTAATTAAATGAGCCTAGTTCCTTGCAGACGTATTACTATTATTATTATTATTATTATTATGCATGGAACCACGACAAGCCTTCGCAAAAGACTTGTATTAATTAGTGCTGTTTATCAAACAGTTACCTTGTAATTAAGTCTGATGTAATATCCTATGAGATATCTAGTAAGACAAAGACGGAACAAGATGGGTCTAGCAAAAAGCAAATTCTTAATTAAGAAGCGCCCCAACCCCCTGGCATAAGTTAAAATGACTATAAATTACAACAAGTATTATTATTATGACATTATGATTATAAATGGCAAAGGTCTGTATTATTGATTAGAGTAGACTGAAGTTGTATGGTAAATGAATGAATAGGTTGCCTGGCCCTTTTCAACGCAGTGGTTATATGAGCCACCCAAAGCCTTTGATATACCAGTTAGAGCCAGGTTAAGATCACTGCATAATACAATACGCTAAGATCACTGCATGACCATTATTATTATATCTTGTTACATTTGCCTACATTTTGAGATCAGATTATAATAAAGAACGATATCGAATCTCTTAGACTAGAGGGAAACAATTGCTACTGATATTCCTGACCATAGCCTTGTTTACTAATCAATTCCCCATTCTATCTACCCATCTATACCCATTTATGCTGGAAATACAAAATAAATAGCCACACCTTATAAAGTATAGCGCTCTCGATTACTTAGGGACTCAAAGTAATGCCGCCACTGCCCCCCCCCCCCCCACCTACGTGCGAATGTATTGTGTATACAGTTGCATGTATGCAGTCACACCAATTGCAGTTTTAGAAAATAACTACAAATTATTAATGTTTACAACGAGTCGGTGTGGCAGAGCATTCCTCTGAATATTGAAGTTTACATTGGGGAAGATTAGCCATCGATCAAATAAGCAGGATAGAGCATGCAATGTAAGCTATGCAACAAATATAAACCGAATTTGTAAAATGTTCACAATCTATATTAAAAATAAATATCGTGCCATGATGCATATTTCATTATCTAAAAAAGCATATTCAACATGTTCAACAACCGATTCTTTCCTTCAAAAGAATCTAAGTGAGTACTATTTATTAATGGCTTATTTTCCATTGATTTGCTTTGCCTCTTGTTTACTTACCTTCCCAGATATTCTTGAAAAACTAAGAAATATCTTATGTTTGATGTATTCCTTGTTATGATGCAATCATTTTGTCATGTGTGAATGATATTATCAAATTAACTTTAATGTTTTTAGTATACCTATATCGTGGCGTGCTTGAAAAATAACAAGGCATGTTGTCCATTTTATTTGTATTTCTCATTACAGTTTAACAGCATGTTCAATGTAGACTTCTTTTTATCTGTAGGCGGAATATTATTATAGTTGCTAAAACGGTTGCTATCTTCTATCAAATCAAAAATGACGTACCTCAAACGGTTTTGTTTATAGGCTATGCCTTCTTTCATTTATCCTACAATTTCAGTGACTTCGCAATAGTATACGGGGCAATGCTAATCATACATATTTAGACAAATCAGCAGTTGCTCCACAAGAATACGATCGATTTGTTAGGTTTAGAATAATTGGTATTATTAAGCATTTTGAATGCCTTTTCACAGTACAACCTCATACCTGCCTCTAAGGACAACATATTTTAATATGCATGACATTCAATTAGGATAGTTTATTTGAAAATTGCTATTCAATCTTAACAGCTATTTTCATTTAACCATTTGATCAACTATTTAATATAAACATATTTGGATATATTGATGCGATTGCTGGACTATTGGTAAAACATAAAATACAGTAATTCCAAACAGACCTTAACAAATTAAAGGGTTCAGAAAGTTTGCAAATAATGTTTCTTGATATTATAGAACAGAAAATTATCTACAAAAATTCTTCAAACTATAGAGAAAAATCGGCCATTCCATTCTCAATATATTGATGTTTGAAGTTTTCACTTTCAAGATGCCATTTAATTAAAAAAACGTCTTTATCAAGACTCAAGTGATGTATGGTCCTTACAACTAAAGTACAGATATTGCCTGGTAAATGGCTTGTAAATACGTTTTTCTCGAAAAGTTAAAGTCCGACAACGGTCAAACGTGGTACGAGGGTTGATCCCAATGCATACACAACTTTGTTATTTGCGGTGGTGGTCAAAGGTGGTCATTTGAAGTCAAACACTGATTTGTGGGAAAGTTCGATGGTAAAGAGGAAAGTTCGACGGTAAAGAGGAAAGATCGATGGTAAGGAGGACATATCAATGGTAGAGAGGGCAGACGAGAAGCACCTGGATCAAATTACATGTGGACCGACATATGCCATCGCAGAGCGTACGAGATGAAACACATATATGCTAATGTATATCATCTAACCTCCCCCTATCCACTCACTTAACGCCCGCGATTATTCTCGTCTAATCGTGATCACACACCTGAAGGCGTAGACCTCGTTAAGGTCTCCCGACTATATCTGTCTTTCTCTAATACGGATGGTCTATTGTCTAACAGTTCGTATATTGTTCTGTATATCCTCTGAATGAATGAATGAATAGGTTTCCTGGCCCTTTTCAACGCAGTGGTTATATGAGCCACCCAAAGCCTTTGATATACCAATTAGAGCCACTGGAATATAATCATCATCACTCCGGATTCGAACTCGTGACCTTACGATCATAAGTCCAACGCTCTATCAACTGAGCTAACCGGTCAAGAGGAAAGGCGGATTAATTTTCATTTATGTATGTATAATCATTGGCTGTGTAGCATTTGTGATATTGTATTCGACCAATCCCAATTATAACTCTGAAAATCGTTTAATTTAATCTGTTAACACAATTTACGTCTGAAGTTAGGTAGTTCGAAGCTCAAATATAATAAATAGTAGTAAACGTATAACAAATTAATGACATAAACAGCATAAAGTCAGTAGATATTTAAATTTAATGTCACAGTATTATAATGCAACATGTCTATATATTATATATATACTTATACTCTACCACGAATTGAAAAAAGTGAACATAAACATGCTTATATTATTATTCCTACAATAAGTTGGTAAATATGGTAAACATATTTGTATTTATATATGCTGTTACTATTATATGTAGAAGGAGGCGGAGTTTTTGTTTTACATAGAATTTATGATAACCGTTTTATCGTGGAATTTGTGTAGTTTTTATTTTTATTTTCATCTTTTAATTTGAGTGATGGATCCTTGAAAACAGTTATTTGACACAGATAATACAATTGCTTAATCATATATGTACGACTATCATTAAATCAATATTTCATTATGATATAAATTATATATATAAACTTTATATTACATCATTTTTACCATCGTTTTATTTTCTAGTTGGTCTAACTGATATATTAAAGGTTTTAGGTCGTTCATACATATATGAGCTGAAAAGCACCAGCAAAACTAATAAATAAATAAATCTTGATGTCC